>JASVEL010011325.1:0-99408 GCA_032618575.1 Nicotiana noctiflora | reverse complement strand
TTTGATCGCAAATGCGAAGCCAGCCTTGTTCGCAAATGCGAACAATTGTTCGCATTTGCGAAGGTCCCCAGTGCTGCCTATGTTCGCAAATGCGAACAATAGTTCGCAAATGCGAACCTATCCCATACTGCCTTGGTTCGCAAATGCGAACCATTGTTCGCAAATGCGAACACTGCCTTATACAGCATGTGTTCGCAAATGCGAACATCGGTTCGCAAATGCGAACATCCTTTTGACTGCCTGTGTTCGCAAATGCGAACTTATGTTCGCAAATGCGAACTTCCCACCGTTAGCTTAATTTTCAAACTCCAGAAATTGGTCGGGGTTCGCAATTGCGAACCCATGTTCGCAAATGCGAACACAGAGACCTGAAAAACACGAATTTCAGTCATTTCTTCACATTTTGCAAAACCAAAACACCCATTAGCGATTCTTCAAGGATTTCTTCTTCATCAAAACGATTGTAAGTCACTTTTTACTTAATTCTTTCAATTCCTAACATCATTAAACTTGTTTTTCATAAGAAATCAATGATTTTCATGGTAGAATTCTTGTTTTTGTTAGAAAATAGGGTTTTTCATAAATTGGGGAATTGGACCTCGAATTGAGGTTCGATTTTGAAACAAATTATATATATGAACTCGTGGGGGAATGGGTAACCGGATTTTGGTCCTAACCCCGAATTCCGGCCATGTGGGCCCGGGGTTGAAATTCACTATTCCGGGCAGAATGTTGTAAAAGTTGTATTTGGTCTTAAGAATTAGTTTGTTGAGTAGAATTGATGATATTAAATCAATTGTGTATAGATACGGTTGGATTGGAGCCAAGTTGAAAGAAAAAGACATTTCCACGGATTGAATTGTTCATAAGCATTCGAGGTAAGTGTTTGTTCTATCCTAGCTTGAGGGAATAGGATTATGTGTTATGTGTTATGTGATCGAGTGCGGTGTATGGGCTGTGGTGACGAGCATCCATACATTGGCGTCTAGTATGACCGTGAGTCGTTGGAAAATGATTATTTTGAGATATATTACGGATGAATTGTTATTGTTCTCCCTTGTTGGGACTTGTTGTGAAGATAATTATTGATTGCCCTTGATGGGACGGTTTATGAATTACTGTTTCTTTCTTTGCCCTTAACTGTGATTGTTATTTGGGTGAGAAAGAGTGATAATGCACGAAGGGTGATGCCGTGCCATGTTTTTTTATTTATGCACGAAGGTTAATGCCGTGCTATGTTTATTTATTGATTATGCACGAAGGATCATGCCGTGCCCTGTTATTGAACCATGTACGAAGGATCATGCCGTACTATGGATGTGAGGATGAGAGTAAAAGCACGAAGGGTGATGCCGTGTACTTTATTTATTTATCTGGTGAGGATGAGAGTAAAAGCACGAAGGGTGATGCCGTGCAATTGCTTGCTATTTCTTGAATTGATATTACTTGTGTTTACATTATACTTTGTTTTTCCTTGTGAATTTATTAACTGTGATTAATTGTTGAATTCTTTAAGATACTCCTTATTGTGTTAATACTTGATTATTTCTTGTTATTTTGTGGTACACATATACATATTGAATTGCACAGGTTTATGTGAGTGTCTGGTCCTAGGCTTGTCACTACTTCGCCGGGATAGGCCAGGCACTTACCAGCACATGGGGTCGGTTGGGCTGATACTACACTTCTGTGCGTTTTTGCACGAGTCCAGGTTACGATTAGGAGCAGCAGCAGTAATTCGATTGTGTGGGAGTTGATCACATTTGAGACCGAGGTAGCTTGCAGACGTCCGCAGGCCCGGCGTCTCTCTCTTTAATTATGTTATTATCTGTAGTCTCTTTGTTCCGAGACAAACAGAATTATGTTACATTTCCTTCAGACTTTTATGTGTAGTATTCCATAGTAGTTCATGAGTTGGTGACTCCACGTCTCGGGTAGAGGATTTCAGTATGATTTTCACCTTGTATTTAGTTATTTCTTTTTCGATAAAGTATTCCGCATTTATTTAATTACAATTATGTTAAAAATAGGATAATATGAATACAGTGGCTTGCCTAGCTACCACGAGTAGGCGCCATCACGATCCTGATGTTGGGGGAAAATCCGGGTCGTGACAAGTTGGTATCAGAGCTCTAGGTTACATAGGTCTCACCACTCACGAACAAGCTTAGTAGAGTTTGAGAGGTAGGTACGGAGACGTCCGTACTTGTCCTCCAGAGTCTATTGAGTTAGGAAAGAGTCTCTCATTTGTTCTTTCTTGTCGTGCGACTTGTTCCTCAATTACTGATTGAATTTCTATTCTGTCCTTTCGCAGATGGTAAGGACACGCGCTTCTTCGTCCGCTGACCAGCAGCCCGAGCCCCAGGCAGCTCCCGTGAGGGGCAGGGGCCAAGGCCGTATCAGAGGCCGTGGTAGGGGTAGAGCTCAGCCCCAGGCAGCTACTCCAGAGGTGGAGCCTCATATTGAGATTGACGAGGAGGTTCCGGTTCCAGCAGCTCCAGTGGGCCCAGCTCAGGTCCCAGGAGAGGCTTTATTTACCCCGGATCTCCGGGATGCTTTGGTCAGAATAGCAGGATTCATGGACAGCATTGCCAGAGCGGGTTTATTATCGGTTGCCCCAGCCACTTCTCAGGCTGGAGGAGGGGCCCAGACTCCTATTGCTCATACTCCGGAGCCAGTAGCTCCTCAGCCTCAGGCACCAGTAATTCAGCCAGCTGTGGCCACTCAGTCAGGTACCACAGCTTATGCCGGCGATGGAGCGGCCATGACTTTCGATTCGTTATGGAGGCTTGATCGGTTCTCCAAGCTATTTACCACTACATTCAGGTGGAGCCGCATCAGAGGATCCTCAGGACTTTTTATTCAGTTGTCACGAGATTCTCAAGACTATGGGGATCGTGGAGACAAACGGAGTTGATTTCTGTACTTTCAGACTTGCAGGATCCGCCAAGACTTGGTGGAGAGATTATTGCCTGACTCGACCAGCAGGGTCCCCAGCTTTATCATGGGACCAGTTTGCGGAACTATTTATGGAGAAGTTTCTCCTTGCTACTCAGAGGGATGTACTTCGGAGGCAGTTTGAGCGCCTCCATCAGGGCACTATGACAGTTACACAGTATGAGACGAGATTTATCGACTTGGCTCGTCATGCAGTAGTGATACTTCCCACGGAGCGGGAGAGGGTCCGCAGATTTATAGATGGGCTTAATCGGCCGATTAGACTCCAGATGGCTATGGGCGTGGGGAGTGACATATCATTTCAGGAGGCAGCCAATGCAACACGCAGAGTTGAGATGGCTCTTGCTAGGAGAGGCGGTTATTCTTCGGATAAGAGGCCTCGTCATTCGGGGAGGTTTGGTGGTTCTTCCTCCGGTAGCAAAGAATCCTTTGATAGAGGCCGGTCCTCCGAGCCTTTTCATTCCGCCTTCGAGCTTCACGGGGTGGACCAAGTGATCGTGGTGTTCGGGGGCATCATTCGGACCAGTCTCCTATTAATGCTCGGCCTCTTCGGAGTGTTCGTGGAGGCCATTCGAGTCGTCGGGGCCAGCAGCCCTATCGGTCCAAGAGTTGCTACGGTTGTGGTGACCCGAGTCATTTTATCAGGAATTGCCCTATAGCAGCGGGCAACTCTCGGCAGCGAGGTCCTCGTCCTATGATTCAGGCCCCAGCTGACCCTCAGCTGCCCAGCCAGCCAGAGGCGGGGGTAGAGATTATAGAGGTGGAGGTCGAGAACGTAGAGGTGGAGACCGTCCCAGCGAGAGGTAGAGGTCAGCCGGTTGATGGTCGTCCTAGAGACGCGAGCTCGGAGGGGAGGTGTAGATCCCCGATTTTATGCTTTACCGGCCAGGCCGGAGGCAGAGGCATCGGATGCCGTGATTACGGGTACTATTCTTGTGTGTGGCGAGAGGTGCTTCGGTATTATTTGACCCTGGATCTACATATTCCTATGTGTCTTCCTACTTCGCACCGCATTTGGCCGTGCCCAGCTATGCTCTGGATATTCCAGTTTATGTGGCTACACCAGTGGGTGACTCCATTGTAGTCGATCGGATGCATCGTTCGTGCATAGTTATATTTGGGGGTCTTGAGACCCGTGTTGATCTGTTGCTTTTGAATATGGTAGATTTTGATGTCATATTGGGGATGGACTGGTTGTCCCCATACCATGCTATTCTTGATTGCCATGCTAAGACGGTGACCTTAGCCTTGCAAGAATCACCCAGACTAGAGTGGAAAGGTACCTCAAGCCACTCCGTTCGCACTGTTATTTCCTATGTTAAGGCTCGACGTATGGTCGAGAAGGGGTGTCTAGCTTATTTGGCTTATGTTCGTGATTCCAGCGCCGAAGTTCCTTCCATTGAGTCGGTCCCTATTGCACGGGAGTTTCCTGAGGTTTTTCCTTCAGACCTGCCGGGCATGCCACCCGACAGGGATATTGATTTCTGTATTGATCTGGCACCGGGTACTCGGCCCATCTCTATTCCACCCTATCGTATGGCCCCGCCGGAACTAAAAGAGTTGAAAGATCAGTTGCAGGATCTTCTTGAGAAGGGCTTTATCAGGCCCAGTGTTTCTCCCCTGGGGAGCACCTGTGTTATTTGTAAAGAAGAAGGATAGCTCGATGCGGATGTGTATTGATTACCGGCAGTTAAACAAGGTGACTATCAAAAATAAATATCCACTGCCGAGGATTGATGATTTGTTTGACCAGCTCCGGGGAGCGAGGGTATTCTCTAAGATAGACTTGAGGTCAGGCTACCATCAGCTGAAGATCAGGGCGGCTGACATTCCTAAGACGACCTTTCGCTCTAGATATGGGCATTATGAGTTCTTGGTCATGTCCTTCGGGTTGACCAGTGCCCCAGCAGCATTCATGGAGTTGATGAATCGGGTATTCGGGCCTTACTTAGATCTGTTCATGATAGTCTTCATAGATGACATCCTGGAGTACTCCCGCAGCCAGGAAGAGCACGAGCAGCCACCTCAGAGTGGTTCTTCAGACTCCGAAAGATAACCAGCTATATGCCAAATTTTCTAAATGTGAGTACTGGGCTGAGTTCGGTAGCATTTCCGGGTCACATTGTATCGGTGGAAGGTATTCGGGTAGACCCAAAGAAGATCGAGGCGGTCCAGAATTGGCCTCACCAGCTTCAGTGATCGAGATCCGGAGTTTCTTGGGATTAGCGAGTTTATTACCGTCGTTTTTAGAGGGGTTTTCTTCTATCGCGCCCCGATGACCGGGTTCGACCCGAAGGGTGTCCGGTTTCGGTGGTCGAGAGGAGTGTGAGGCGAGCTTTCGAAAGCTGAAGACGGCCTTGACCACCGCACCGGTGTTGATACTACCTACGGGTGCGGGGCCTTATACGATTTATTGTGACGCATCTCGTACGGGGCTTGGAGCGGTATTGATGTAGGATGGTAAGGTTATCGCTTATGCTTCGAGGCGATTAAAGATACATGAGAAGAATTATCCAGTTCATGATCTTGAGTTAGCAGGCAGTGGTTCATGCCTTAAAGATCCGGAGGCATTATCTATATGGTGTGACATGTGAGGTGTACACTGATCACAAAAGCTTACAGTATTTGTTCAAAACGAAGGAGTTGAATCTACGACAGCGGAGATGGTTAGAGTTGCTAAAAGACTATGATGTTACTATATTATATCACCCGGGTAAGGCCAATGTGGTGGCCGATGCATTGAGTAGAAAGTATGCCAGCATGGGTAGTCTTGCATATATTCGGGTCAATCAGAGACCATTAGCTCTAGATGTCCAGGCCTTAGCCAACCGGTTCGTGAGATTAGACATTTCTGAGCCTAGCAGGGTGTTAGCCCGCACGGTCGCTCGTTCTTCTTTATTAGAGCGTATCCGTGAGAGGCAATTTGATGATCCTCATTTGCGTGAGTTGAGAGATACGGTACAGCGGGGAGGTGCCACACAGGTAAATCTAGATGATGATGGGGTATTGAAATTGCAGGGTCGAGTTTGTGTGCCCAATGTCGAAGGAATTCGAGAGTTGATCTTAGCAGAGGCCCACGGTTCGCGGTATTCTATTCACCCAGGCGCCGCGAAGATGTACCAGGACTTACGGCAACACTATTGGTGGCGGAGAATGAAGAAAGATATCGTTGCGTATGTCGCTCGGTGTCTAAATTGTCGGCAGGTGAAATATGAGCACCAGAGACCTGGTGGTGTGTTCCGGAGGATTGAAATTCCCGAGTGGAAATGGGAGCGGATCACTATGGACTTCGTTACTACTGGACTTCCTTTGACTCGGAGGAAAGTTGATGCTATTTGGGTCATTGTTGATAGGATGACCAAATCAGCACACTTTATTCCAGGATCTGTCTCCTACTCGTCGGAGAGGTTAGCGGAGGTTTACATTAGGGAGATTGTTCGTCTCCATGGGGTGCCGGTATCTATTATCTCTGATCGGGGAACGCAGTTTACCTCGCGGTTCTGGAGAGCGGTCCAGCAGGAGTTAGGCACCCAGGTTCAATTGAGTACATCATTTCATCCTCAGACGGATGGCCAGTCCGAGAGGACTATTCGGATTCTAGAGGACATGCTTCGAGCTCTGTGTTATTGATTTCGGAGGCTCGTGGGACCGGTTTCTGCCATTAGCAGAGTTCGCCTACAATAACAATTACCAATCTAGCATCCGGATGGCTCCGTATGAGGCGTTGTATGGTAGGCGATGTCGATCACCGGTTGGATGGTTTGAACCGGAAGAGGCTCGGTTGTTAGGGTACAGACTTAGTTCAGGAGGCCTTGGATAAGGTCAAGACTATTCGAGAGAGATTGCGTTCAGCTCAGTCCAAGCAAAAGACTTATGCGGATCGTAAGGTTCGAGATGTAGATTTCATGGTTGGTGAACGAGTATTGCTCCGGTGTCGCCTATGAAGGGCGTGATGAGGTTTGGGAAGAAGGGCAAGCTCAGCCCTAGGTATATTGGTCCATTTGAGATTCTAGACAGAGTGGGAGGGGTGGCTGACAGATTAGCTTTGCCGCCTAGCTTATCAGCCGTGCATCCAGTTTTTCACGTATCTATGCTTCGGAGATACCACGACGATCCCACACATGTGTTAGACTTCAGTATTGTCCAATTGGACAATGATCTATCTTACGAGGAGGAGCCGGTGGCTATTCTAGACCGGCAGGTTCGACGGTTGAGGTCGAAGAGTTATCCTTCTGTGCGTGTTCAGTGGAGAGGTCAGCCTCCTGAGGCATCGACCTGGGAGTCCGAGTCTGATATGCGGAGCCGCTACCCACATTTGTTTCCTGACTCAGGTGCTTCTTTCTTTTGTCCGTTCGAGGACGAACGGTTGTTTTAGAGGTGGAGATTGTGACGACCCAAAGGGTCATCACTTGTTTTATTAATCATTTCGGGCTTCTGAGGCCTTGAAAACCTCATTCTATGTTGCTTCGATTTACGTGCACAATCCGAGCATGTAACCGGAAAGATTTTTTGATAGAAAATATGAATTCTATGAGAAATTTGGATAAAAATGATATTAATATTGATATGGTTGACTTCGGTCAACATTTTTGGTAAACGGATCCGGACTCGAGATTAGATGGTCCCGAGAGGTCCGTAAGAAAATATGGGACTTGGACATGCGTCCGGAGTCGAATTCCGAGGCCTAGAGCCCAAGTTATGAATTTTTATGTGAAATTGTTTTTGATGTAATTATTAAAGGAAATAAATTAATTGACCTTGGTATCGGGCTCATATTTTGGTTCCGACGCCCGTACAAGTCTTAAATATTATATATGTGATTTCTGTAAAGTTTGGTGACATTTGGATGTCGTTTGAGATGTTTTGGACCTTGAGTTCCAAGTTAAGAAGTTTTGAAAATCAAAAGTATGAAAAATCATGAGTTTGAGGCTTGATTTGATTAAAACGAAGTGATATTGGCGATATGATCGCACGAACAAGTCCATAATGTGTTTTTGAGGTTGTGTACATGTTTGGTTTGGAGCCCGGGGGCTCGGGTAAAGATTTGATAGGCCGTTGGATGAAATTCTGAATTTTGAACTGCCTGGTTTTTTCACCCAGCTGTTGGCTTCGCAATTGCGAAGGGGACAGGCTCGCAAATGCGAACCTTTAACGCAAATGCGAAGCCCCCGTTGGCCCAGCCTTGTTCGCAAATGCGAACAATTGTTCGCATTTGCGAAGGTCCCCAGTGCTGCCTATGTTCGCAAATGCGAACAATAGTTCGCAAATGCGAACCTATCCCATACTGCCTTGGTTCGGAAATGCGAACCATTGTTCGCAAATGCGAACACTGCCTTATACAGCATGTGTTCGCAAATGCGAACATCGGTTCGCAAATGCGAACATCCCTTTGACTGCCAGTGTTCGCAAATGCGAACTTCCCACCCTTAGCTTAATTTTCAAACTCCAGAAATTGGTCGGGGTTCGCAATTGCGAACCCATGTTCGCAAATGCGAACACAGAGACCTGAAAAACACGAATTTCAGTCATTTCTTCACATTTTACAAAACCAAAACACCCATTAGCGATTCTTCAAGGATTTCTTCTTCATCAAAACGATTGTAAGTCACTTTTTACTTAATTCTTTCAATTCCTAACATCATTAAACATGTTTTTCATAAGAAATCAATGATTTTCGTGGTAGAATTCTTGTTTTTGTTAGAAAATAGGGTTTTTCATAAATTGGGAATTGGACCTCGAATTGAGGTCCGATTTTGAAACAAATTATATATATGAACTCGTGGGGAATGGGTAACCGGATTTTGGTCCTAACCCCGAATTCCGACCATGTGGGCCCGGGTTGAAATTCACTATTCATGGCAGAATGTTGTAAAAGTAGTATTTGGTATTAGGAATTAGTTTGTTGAGTAGAATTGATGATATTAAATCAATTGTGTATAGATACGGTTGGATTGGAGCCAAATTGAAAGAAAAGACATTTCCACGGATTGAATTGTTCATAAGCATTCGAGGTAAGTGTTTGTTCTATCCTAGCTTGAGAGAATAGGATTATGTGTTATGTGTTATGTGATCGAGTGCGGTGTATGAGCTGTGGTGACGAGCATCCATACACTGGCGTCTAGTATGACAGTGAGTCGTTGGAAAATGATTATTTTGAGATATATTACAGATGAATTGTTATTGTTCTCCCTTGTTGGGACTTGTTGTGAAGATAAGTGTTGATTGCCCTTGATGGGACGGTTTATGAATTACTGTTTCTTTCTTTGCCCTTAACTGGTGATTGTTATTTGGGTGAGGAAGAGTGATAATGCACGAAGGGTGATGCCGTGCCATGTTTATTTATTTATGCACGAAGCTTAATGCCGTGCCATGTTTATTTATTGATTATGCACGAAGGATCATGCCGTGCCCTGTTATTGAACCATGTACGAAGGATCATGCCGTACTATGGATGTGAGGATGAGAGTAAAAGCACGAAGGGTGATGCCGTGTACTTTATTTATTTATCGGGTGAGGATGAGAGTAAAAGCACGAAGGGTGATGCCGTGCAACTGCTTGCTATTTCTTGAATTGATATTACTTGTGTTTACATTATACTTTGTTTTTCCTTGTGAATTTATTAACCGTGATTAATTGTTGAATTCTTTAAGATACTCCTTATTGTGTTAATACTTGATTATTTCTTATTATTTTGTGGTACACATATACATATTGAATTGCACAAGTTTATGTGAGTGTCTGGTCCTAGGCTTGTCACTACTTCGCGGGATAGGCCGGGCACTTACCGACGACATGGGGTCGGTTGTGCTGTTGATACTACACTTCGTGCGTTTTTGCACGAGTCCGGAGTTACGATCGAAGCGAGCAGCAGTAGAATTGATTGCGTGGAAGTTGATCACATTTGAGACCGAGGTAGGCCCGGCGTCTCTTTCTTGGCGTCTCTCTCTTTAATTATGTTATTATCCGTAGTCTCTTTGTTCCGAGACAAACGGAATTATGTTATATTTCTTTGAGACTTTTATGTGTAGTATTCCATAGTAGTTCGTGAGTTGGTGACTCCACGTCTTGGGTAGAGGATTTCGGTATGATTTTCACCTTGTATTTAGTTATTTCTTTTTCGATAAAGTATTCCGCATTTATTTAATTACAATTATGTTAAAAACAGGATAATATGAATACAGTGGCTTGCCTAGCTACCACGAGTAGGCGCCATCACGATCCTGATGTTGGGGGAAAATCCGGGTCGTGACATGGAACTAGGTGAGTTGCATTATTCGAGCTAGCCGCAGCTAGTATAGTCTCATCCAGTATGTTGTATTTACTTCCCGTCCACTGTATTCTGGACGGGTGATATATTTTATTTTTTTATCAGTAGATGCTCATGCACTTGTGACAACGGGTTCTGGGAGAATTTTTGGATTATTCTGTATTAAGTCTTTTATGAATTTATGTTCATTTCTGCAAAAAATTTATTATTTATTATTTATTATTTAATGTATAAGAAAAGTGATTTTCGAAAATACTAAAATTAGAATTTAATTACGCGTTTTGGTTGGCTTGCCCGATAGTGATGTCCGGCGCAATCACGGTCCTTAGTGAATTTAGGGTCGTGACATAGGGGAAGGGGTTAAATGGCTATTTAGAAAGCCCAAACAGCTATTTTTGAAGGCAAACGACTATTTTTTAAATGTTGTAACGGCAAAAATAAAATTTTGGATTTTTTTTTTAAAATAGTCGTTGGACTAGTTTGAGTCCGGTAAAGATTGATTGAACCGGCGCATTTAGCACCCGGTAGGCCTAGACGATCCAGTCCTAACGGGCTTCTTCAAGGAACTGACCCATTTAGTAGGCCTACCTCCCCTGGTCCCGGGCATAAATGGTTAGGCCCGTAGAGGCCCACAACCTACATGGACTCGCGAGCCTAGACCGGGCCTAACCGGCCCGCATGCCAGCCTTTATTGTAGATGTTTCGTAGATTCCATTCTCTAACTATCGATATAACAGTTTAATTAACAAATATTCGAGTCCAAATTTTTATCAAAAAGGTATGCAAAGGAAAATATATCATGTACAGATCTTCAAAACTTGTGTTTTATGCAACATAGAAATCTTGTTCAATAAAAAAGTTTGCGTGCATATTTTTAGTATTATTATTAGTAATCTTAAAGATTCTATATAATTGTTTTAGAGAGTTAATTTTACAAAGAACGTTATAGTATAAGTATGGTTATTGCCGTTATACGTAAGAAGTTGTTACTAGAGAGGTAAAATATAATTAAGATAAATTTTAAAGAAAATTTAATTTTTATAGTGAATGACTAAAATATAAATATATTGTTATAAAAATATCTGATTGTATGGTTTAAATTATGTTTTTGAGCTTGGACTTCAAGTATATATACCGTAATAAATCGACCTGCTCCACTTGAAAACAACGTTTTAAGATGGTGTATTAAATGACAGGTTGACCCTACTGCATCCCACTTGATAAAAGATAACAGAGAAAATCTTTTGCATTCTTCCCACTTGGGTAGTTGTCCAAAATCTGTAAACATCAACTATAAATTTCCCCTTCCAACATCACGGGGCACAATTTGCATCAGCATGCACACCTCACGCCCTTCTTGAATCATGGATAAATCTTACTACTAAAATTAATTTATACACCCTAATAATATAATTAACTTATACACCATGGGGTCGTTTGGTATAAGATATAAAAATGTATATTACTAGTATAAAAAATTAATATCATCTTAATACTTTATTTGGTTAGCAAACTAGGTATAAGTTATCGTAGGATTAAAATTAATATCAAGATAATTTATATCTTATAGAGGGTGAGGTAATTAGCATCGGTATAACTTATACATTCTTCTTACAATTTATGCAATTATTATATTCAATACAACATATTAAACAATAAATAAAAAACTATCCCAACATAACTAATCACAACATAACTTATCCCGACATAACTTATACCATTATAACTTATTCCAGCATAAGCGGTACTCAACCAAAGCATCTGAAACATATTGTTTAATTAAAAGATTAATTTCTATATCATTCTCATCTATGGGGAGACAACTAAGCCATTTGATGCAGCTAGAGGTGTACATAGACTGGGTTGGTTCGGATATCAAACCAAATCAATAGTGTCGAATTTTTAAATCTATAAACCAAACCAAACCAACAAAATCGAGTTTTTTAATCTCGGATTTTCGGATTTTTTCGGGTTTTCGTTTTTTTTTTTTCGATAAGTCTTCATAACACAAATATATAACTTGTGCTCCACATACTTCTCTAATCGTACAAGAATACAACTATATAATGTATTTTTTCAAATAATACGATAATATGAGATGCGTCATAACACTATACTAAAATATTCAATAACAAAAATACTAAAATCCATAAAGAAAATATTACTAAGTAATAAGCTATATTAAATATTGACGTAATCAAAAATTACTATATAAGTCATGCTTAAATAAGTACAACTATAAGTATATTAGTTAGACAACTAAGCATTAAAGAAAAAGATAAACTAAGTTATGCATTTTCAATATAAACAATGCAAAACTAAAAAATAGATACCCATACTATTGTCATTTCTAGTGTTGAATTGAATTTCTTAGTTAGCATTAGTATTGATGTGAAATTTATTTGAATTACTACATTTATGAACTATAAAATTTATTAGACCATTCAAGAATGTTAATTCCAAACTTGAAATAATATGTTTAAAGATAAAACTGTGAAAAGTTTAAGGAATATTTATGAATTGTAGTAAAAATAAATATTTGTATGTATAAAATATTTGTAAAAATTGTTAGTTTCGGTTTGACTTTTTTTAGTTAAAACCAAACCAAATTAATTATGTTCGGTTATTTTTTCCAGCACCAAACCAAGTCAAACCAACCATGATCGGGTTATTTTTCCGATTTGACTCAGATTGTTGGTTTGTTATGATTTATCGATTTTCTTTGTACACCCGTAAATGCAACTAGAGGGCTTAGGTAGGGAGATCCTTTGTCTCCATTTCTCTTTGCCATAGCAATGGAGTATCTGAGTAGAAACCTTAGTACACTCAAGCATGAGAAAGTTTTTCACTATCATCCTATGTGTTATCGATTGGACCTTACTCATTTGAGCTTTGCTGATGATCTTCTCCTTTTCACAAGAGGGGATACTACTTCTGTTGTCCTATTGCATAAAACGTTCAGCACCTTTTCAGAAGCTTCTGGCCTTAAAGCAAATCTAACCAAAAGCTCAATATATTATGGAGGACTTAGCAATGAACTGAAGCATGAGATCCAACAAGCTCTAGCTACAGTCAAGGAGTGTTGCCTTTCAAATATCTGGGCATACACCTTGATACTAAGAAGCTATCAATACTGAAATGGCAACAACTTATTGACAAAATTGTGAGTAGGATTTCTTCATGGACAGCAAAGAAACTGTCTTATGCAGGCAGAATACAGCTAGTCCAAACAGTAATTTTTGGCATCCAAGCCTATTGAGCTCAAATCTTTATTGTTCCTATTAAAGTCATCAACAATTAAAGTACACTATAGAAGCTATATATGATTTGTGGTAAATACAATAACAAAAAAGTCTTTGGTGGCATGGGATAGGGTGTGTTCTCCAAGAGCTGATGTAGGATGGAACTTGATTAACTTAACTATGTGGAACAAAGCTGCTATCACTCTATTGTGAAAAAATTGAATTTTTATTAAAGGTGACGTGGCATGACACGTGCATTGGTCAAAAGGGTCGACAAATAATATTTAAATTGAGAAGAAGAGTTCAGAATGGACACGAGGAGTAATTTAGATACGTATCACGTATCTAAATGAGGCATTTATGACTGGGGATCCTTGAATATTCAAAAAGATAAGAAGTTAATGATAGAAGATACGGGAAAAAGGAAAAAGTAAGTAGACCGGAGTTCCGTATCAATTTAAGATATTTAGAACCAACGGGACGAAAGACATCAAACGCATGGATTCAAAGACAAAAATGAGACTAGATTCAATATTAAATACCTGATACGTTGAAGAATTAGTATTTAATAGGAATGATTGTGTAACGGCTTATTCAATGCCATTTATTACTCATAATTATATCATTAAAGCTTAAGTTTTATTCTTCTACCTAGGACCAACTTTAAAAGGAAGAAGTTACATCATTTGTAGGAACACGATTGACTGCTGAGATCATATTGAAATACACTTTTCTTTGTTGTTTATTCTTATTATAGAAAGCCTACTATACTCTTTGATCTCTTGATTATCATTAACCCGAATTTTCTCTTATTTTCTAGTTTTAATCAAAATTCTATATTTTGGTTAAACAAATTGGTTCCGTTATCGGAAATCTGATAATCTATTCTTTCCAAAGCTTACACACCTTACTTGTTGTTAACATCATGTCGATCACCACCGCCAACAACAACAGCAACAACAATGCTGTTGAAAACCAGATCCCTCGTGCTCAAGGGGACTTGAACAATGTTAACATAGTTCCTTCCCCTCAAGCCTCTCCACGCCAGTCTCGTGAGGATACTCCTGTACCTGTACTACATGCTGACGAACAAGAGCAGTCAGAACATTTCAAAGGGCCAGAACATGCTCTTCAGAGAATAATTGATGCACGAGTTAACCAAGCTCTTCAGGCTTTAGTTAGCCGGTTGCCTGCTTCGCCACTCACTCCTTCCCCTAATAACAATACACTGGAGAATCCTCGTTCTGGTCTTGATAACACAAACGAAGGATTCCCCAGTGAACCACGAGAAATGGATACAGGTAATGCAAATAACTATTATTTACAAAATATGGTACTAACCTTGCAGGCACAACTCAAGGAGCGAAGCGAACAGATTGAGCAAATACCGGGTGTTCCTCCAATAATCAAAGGGATAGATGCGGATAAATATAGAGACTAGATTCAATATTAAATACTTGATACGTTGAAGAATTAGTATTTAATAGGAATGATTGTGTAACAGCTTATTCAATGCTATTTATTACTCATAATTATATAATTAAAGTTTAGGTTTCATTCTTCTACCCAGGACCATCTATAAAAGGAAGAAGTTACATCATTTGTTGGGACAAGATTGACTACTGGGATCATATTAAAATACATTTTTCTTTGTTGTTTATTCTTATTATCGAAAGCCTACTATACTCTTTGGTCTCGTGATTATCAGTAACCCGGTTTTTCTCTTATTTTCTAATTTTAATCGACTATATTTTGTTTAGACAATCACTAAGACCTGCTAGGAGTTAGCTAACAAGAAGGATAAATTATAGATTAGATGGATCCATAGCTATAATATCAAAGAGAAGGAGTTTATGGATATGGAAGTACCAAAGCAAGTCTGTTGGATGGTTCGAAAAGTTATTTGAGGCAAGGGACAAATTACACCTTATACAACTTGTCACAAGGCACCATCATAAAGCAAGTATACCTGCAACTACTAGGTGTATTACCAAAAGTTCCATGGAAAGGATTGATATGTTAAAACCAGGCAACACCAAAAGCCATCTTCAACATGTGGCTCCAGGGAGAATATTAACAGCTGATAGACTGAAGAACTAGCAAATGCTAATAGAAGACACTTGTTGTTTTTGCCACAAAAACCCATAAATGTGAGATTATTTGTTTGGTGAATGTGAATATAGTATATTCCTATGGCACAGGCTCATGCACTGGCTGTAAATTCAGTATATTCCTATGGCACAGGCTCATGCACTGGCTGTAAATTCAGTATCCTCCTATAGACTCACGGGCCAACAAACCATCAATGGATAGTAATGAAAGCCAGTCTATACAGAGTATATTCATGTACTATGAATCGAAAGAAATTCTCGGATCTTTGAAAAGCAAACTACTGAATAGGAGGTCCTATCTAGGAGAATGTCTTGCATATGCAACTTCAGAGTTAAAGGATATACACGAGTATTGCTTAGCAATGGTACATATTAGTGCGACATAGAATGTAGAGTGTTTTTCTATTGGATGCTTTCTTTTAGCCTGTAGAGTAGACTGAGATGGCCTACTTATATTTGTAAATGTCAAATTGGCGATTAATGCAAAAAGATTAATTTTATTTATCGTGAGTAGTTATATGTAGTTTTTTTGTTTTTTGTTTTTGTAACTACTTGATAGAAATTCTTATACACTAATAGTATGTTTGGTTGTGCTTCTAAAATCAACTTATTTTGAAAAATATTTTTATCAAAAGTATTTTTCAAAAAAGACTTTTAATGAGAAATTAACGAATATTGAGTAACAATTAGTGTTTCACCAAGCTTTTAGAAAGTACTTCTAAGTGTATCTTTCTCAAAATTACTTTTCAGAAATGTGTTTTTACTAATAGCTAGTAAAAATTGCTTCAACTCAAATGCACTTTATTTTTCTCATAAAAGCTTGACCAAACATCATAACTTTGGAAAAAACCCCTTTTAGGAATAAAACATATACTTTTTGACAAAAAGAAGCATGATCAAATGGGCTACAAAAGTGTATACAAACAGGGCCTTGATTTTTGGTATTATATATATGTTCACGTGAAACTGATAACTTTTGCACATACTCTATATTTATATAGAAATTCAGTAGATATATAATAATATTTAGCTTAGAACCTAGTCGGTAAGTATGATTATTCTTTCATATTAACATAAGATGATTGTAGAAACTCATAAATATCAAATTATATGTTCGCTGATATTCGACTTTTATATATATATATATATATATATATATATATATATATATAAAACCTCGCATTTTACTCATTTTTCGTTGATTTCGCATGTGTAATATAATGATTTATGCTAATTAGTGATATTTTTATGTGTAATCATCCGTAGGCAATTTGGGACAAAGGTTTGCAAATTCAAGCAAAAAGGGGACAAAACATGAAAAAAGCCACAAAGTAGTGCCACATGCAACGTCGGGCGCTACATGTGGCACACAAAACAGATCCTCCAGATTTCCTGGGATAGCAACCCATACCCCTGGGCACTAGTGACATGAAGTTATCCTATTTTGCCTGAAACTTGGTTATTTTGACCCCGAGACGCTCCCAACTAGTATAAAAGCAAATCAAAACCTATTTTGGCGAGAGGGACGTCACTTTGAAAGAGGAACACAAATACGAAACACCTGGTAACACGAAATTTATGAGTTGTTCTATTCTTCTTCTAGTGTTCATAGCTTTTATATTTTAAAATAATATTTTGATGATTTTTATAAACATGAGTAGCTAAGAACCTTGTTATTATGGGGTTATGGGTCATTTTTTACTATTGTAAATTGATGGTTGACTATTTTGCTTGATTTATCTTATTAATTAATTTATTTAATCTTGCACTTTATTGTTCTATTGCATAGCTAACGATAGAGTACTATCTACGAATTTATAGTTGAACTCAAAAGTGGGGAGCTATAAATTGCATCTAGGATTGAATAGTGGAAGTTCTTGAATCCGTGCATCGGAGAATAGATCGTGATTAGGATGGACATATTCTAGTTGCCTTACTTAGTTATTTTCTAAGGAAATATACATGCATTCTTGTCAAGTTTGATTCAACAGACATATAAACTTACGTTGGCTTGAATAGGCGAGCGAAGAGTCGGAAAAACTTTGCGAGCATAATAAATAATCAACAAATTAGATAAGTCAAGTGATTTCATCAATTTGAAAATCGCAATAGGAGAGACGTCAATTTCATAACCCTGGAATATATCCATCTCATTGATTTCTTTCTAAGTGTTTATTTGCTTTACTTGCGATCTTATTTTCTTATTTGCTTATTAGTTTAGTAGTAATTTAGTTAATAAAAATCACATCACATGAGCATTAAATTTATGGATTGAAAATAGTTGATCATAAATCCTCGTGAAAATGATATTTTCTTATTACTTTTTTACTTGTCAACTATATATATTTGCGTATGCGTTTGGGAGCAACATCCACCTACATATACATATTGAACAATTGAACTTTAACATATATAGCAAAAAGCTGCTTTTCTTTTTCCAGCAAGCAAAACACAAATATTGCTAAAATTAGTGATGGCAAAATGTCTAAAAGAAAACAGTTAACCACCCAATATCCACTAAAAATGGGTTGGATAATGAATTTTTTTAAAACAGGTCAAATATGGATATAAACCATATTATCTATTTAGAAAATAGATAGACAATTGATAATTAATGACTTTAACTTTTACATTAGTAAAGCCTCAAATTAGGGGTTCTTCAAGTTTGGGAGACTAAAAATTCTCCCGAAAGTGATCATATTCAAGAAGACGTGTATAATAAGGTTACCCATATTATCTACCAATTAATCAGGAATAAATATAGATTGGATCGAATAATTTATCAATTTTTCATTACTTATTTTTGGTTCGAACCATATCCAACTTAACGTGCCTCCTAACTAGAACTAACAAAACACGCTTCTAAAGTATGAATAACCTTTCTAAAATTAACGAATATAAGAAGGTTGCTTTCTCTTATATCCAGCTAATCCCAACCTCTGTCGCACACAAATAAAAAACAGTGTCCAAACCGTTTCCCCAATAAAATGGAGTCCGGAACCGAAATAATGTTAAAAAAAACAAAAAATACCAAAATAAACCAAAAAAAAAAATACACAATTACACATTTCGCAGTATAAAACTGCGAATTGCACTAACGGTCGTTAGTGCAATTCGCAGTTTTATACTGCGAAATGTCATTTTTTATTTTTTATTTTTTAAAAATGGCCGTGTTTTATAAAGTGGCCTATTTCGCAGTATTGTACTGCGAAATAGGCTATTTCGTAGTACAATACTGCGAAATAGGCTGCAAATGGGCCCACTTTTTAATTAAAAATCATAATTCGTAGTTTTGTAGTGCGAATTTGATTCTCAAAATTTTCTTATTTATAGACAACTGAACTTCATCAAAACTCTATCAACGCAAATTATTTCGGTTTTTCTCTCTTCTCCTTATCAATCTATTTTTTATAATGTCTCGAGTTGCCAAAATGAGGGTTTCATTGTATTGGGGGGTGAGGTTATTGTGGATAATAACTCAGTGAGGTATAGCTCTCCTCCACAGTGTCATGTTAAATTGCCGCTTAATATGCAATACAATACTTTGGTATCGTTGTTACGTAAAAAAATGAGTGAGCGGAGGCGTTCGGTTAGCATTAAAGTAACTGGAAGATTTCCTTATTCAGTGACTCCGCGTGGGTTTGCTTATTATTCGGAGTTTAACATTGACGATGATGAAAGTCTTAGAGATTTTTTGCGGGTTCCGGACGAATATAGAGAATACATTGTAATAAAATTATTAGAAATGTATGTCAAGGTTGAAGACCTTAGTAGTAATGAAGGAGTGCGTATAAGTGATAACCCACATTCATCGGATGATTATTTTGGAGGAGCATTAGGCGGACAGGTTGGAGATGGAAGAGGTTCTCTTGATTTGAATTTGTCACCACGGGCGAATGAGGAGCCAGAAAATAATGTTACTACTTCGTATAATGAAGAAGACGACCGGTAAACTTAAATTTAGTGAAATCTTTTTCTTTATGTTTTATTTGGATTTGTATTTATAGTTCTAATTTTCATAGGGTGTATCGTCCGGAATTGAATTTGACAAATTATGACCACGTCCCTAGTTGGAATTTGCAAAAATCTGCAGTATTGGAGCACGGTGGTCCCTCTGGTAGTTATCAGCAACCTCAAGAAAGCCAGCATGAGACTTCAAGACAATACGAGTTGTAATTATAGTGATGTAGTGATATGTACATTTAAATTTCAAGAAAATACGATTAGGATACTTAAATTTTTGTTGGTTATATGCAGTGAAAACGAGCTTCTAGAAGCTCCTGGACTAACAAAGTTGCCCGTACACGATGTTTTTACTCGTGACTTAGTAGATGCGCAGAGTCAGGAGGATGATAGTGATTACGATAACAATGCGGATGAGTCTGGTGATGAGACACCCTTCCGTGAGGAGGGTGATGATGTGGAGGATGACGATGAGGAGGAGGAAGTGAATGTGGAGCCTGATTTGACTAGGGAGCATGTTCCTCCTCCCCTCCCGGTCTGTCGAAGAGTGTATGAATCCCACGTGCCTTTTCATGAGAGAAATATTCCATACCTGGATAATTTGCCTGCCATGCCTAATGTTGATGCATTGACAAGGGGTTATGATGAATTACGATCGAAGATGTGGGATGAATGTAGACCAGGTGTTGTTACAAAAGGCATGTATTTCCCTGACAAAGCGCGCCTAGTTAGGGTTGTAAAAATCTATACCATAAGGGAGTCTCGTGAGATGACGATAACTGAGTCAACTAGGGATAAATACAAGGTTGTATGTCGCAGGTGGTTCTTGGGCTGTCATTGGATGCTTCGTGCTACAAAGAAAAAATCTGGTTTGTGGAAAATTGGTAAATTTATTAGCGATCATAGATGTGAAATGGACACATTCGATGAGAACCACTTCAACCTGGATGTTGACTTGATTTCGCTTGTCTTGGTTCCATTTTTGGAAGTGTCTATTAGATTTAAGATTAAAGAGTGTATTACAGTTGTCCACAAGGAGTATGGTTGTACTATAAGTAAAAGAAAGGCATATCTCGGTCGCAAACGTGCCTTTGAACTAATTTATGGCGATTGGGATAAGTCCTTTTCAAATCTTCCCAGGTACATGGCTGCACTGCAACAATTTAACCCCGGTACTATTGTTGAATGGAGGCGCGAGCGAAGTCCTGGCAGTCCGGAATTTATATTCAACTATCTATTTTGGTCATTTAAACCAGCAATAGATGGTTTTGTGCATTGTCGTCTTGTAATTTCCATAGACGGTACTCATGTCTATGGAAAGTATGATATTAAGCTTTTGATTGCAGTTGCTATAGATGCCAATGGCCAAATATTTCCACTTGCTTTTGCCATTTGTGCGAACGAAAGTGAAGAGACGTGGACGCAATTCTTGAACCACTTGGAAGCAACACGTTGTGAAACAGCGTTCAGGTATTTGTCTAATTTCTGATCGGCATGGTGGTATTTTAAGTTCTGTACGTCACTTGCCTGAATGGCAGGCACCGCATGCATACCACCGTTATTGTGTGAGGCACCTAAAGGCCAATTTTCAAAAGAGATTTCCTGACAAGGCGTTGCATGACTTAATGTGGATGGCTGCAACTGAGCACCAGCTATGTAAATTCAATAGGTGCATGGAAGCAATCCGGCAGTTGGAACCACGAGCCTATAGTTGGTTGATGCAACATGACACTCAAATGTGGACATTGCATGCTGATGGTGGCATACGATGGGGAGCCCTCACCACGAATGTGTCGGAGTCATTTAATGGCTTGTTGAAATCTGCCCGTGGACTGCCTGTCACTGCCATGGTCCGCATGACTTTCAAACAGAGTGCAGACAGATTTGTTGAAAGGCATGCAGCTGCATCGTCATTGTTGGATAGAGGTGTTGAATTTATGCCAAAACCCATGGAAAGATTCGAAAAGTACAGGAAGCGAGCACAGTGGCATTCTTATCTTCAATACGACAATGAACAAGGTGTTTTCGAAGTTAAGACAGGTAATCGTGCACACCGTGGGAATAATGTACACACGGTGAATGAAAGTAGAAGGTTATGTTCGTGTGGGAAATGGACCATCTACCACATGCCGTGCCTACATGCATTGAAGTGCTTTCAACAAGTTGGCTATGGGGCAACAAACTACATTGATAGGCACTACGTTTAAAGCATATGTAGACACGTATAGTGGGAAGTTGCATCCTTTAGGTGCTGAGCATTATTGGCCGACGGAACCTTTTAAGTTGGTATGTAACAAGGAGTACTTGCGCAAGTTGAGAGTACAAAAGAGAACACGTATACCAAACCAAATGGATGTTGGTGAGTCTGTTTATGCACGTAAATGTAGCATATGCTCCCAAACTGGACATGACCGCCGTAAATGTCCTTCAGGTGCAAGTTCGTCCAATGTACCCAACTATCAACCATAACATTAGTTCCTTATTTTTGTATTATTAGTTGTAATATATGTATGTAGTACCTTTTGTGCATTTGAAATAAAATTATTCTTCAAATTACGTATGTTGTTGTAATTTTCTTAATGTGATGTTGTGCACTTTTAAATAGTGTATAATAATACGAAAAGTGAAGTTATGAAAAGCATGTGAATTGTCATATCTATGTCATTTTGTCCATGTAATTCGTAGATCAATACTACAAATATAAATTTGTCCTTTTATTTGAAAAAACCTTAAAATTATGTGATTTTTAGTGTCCTAGTAATTCGTAGTTCAATACTACGAAATGTAATTCGTAGTTCAATACTACGAAATGTAATTCGTAGTTCAATACTACGAAATGTAAAGTTGTCACTTCTTACGAAAAAGCTGCATTTTTTTGTAATTCGTAGTTTACAAAAAGTTGTCACTTCTTACGAAAAAGCTGCATTTTTTTGTAATTCGTAGTTTAATACTACGAAATGCAAATCATAGTATTATATAACGATTTATGTTTATGTTGCCTATAAATACGGGGCTCATTACCGTCATTACATGTGCTTAAAATCTTACAAAGCGCAAATATTTCTTGCGAACGTTTCATATTTTCAAAGTGTGTTACTGTGCAATATTTTAAATGGCTCAATATGGAACACCAGTGTGTTATTGTGGAAAAAAATGTGTGCAACAAACATGTTGGGAAGGTGATGATGTTGGACGCCACTACTGGATGTGCATGAACCAGATGGATTGCTACAAAAATCCGAATGAGCCAATGTGTGAGTTCAATGAATGGGCTGAGGAACGGTGTCTCCAAGCAAACTACAGAGAACGAATGCTTAATCTGCATAATATGTGGTTAGCGCAAGCAGAAAGCAGCTACAATAGCAATATAAGAAGGATACAACTCAGGGACGAGGTGAGGGAAGAAAAAAACAAAAAACTAAGAGCAGAATGGAAATTTGCATCAGCTATGGGAGAAAACCAAAAAAATAAACAGGAAATTTGCGGAGCTTAAGGCGAGAGTAAAAGAGTTAGAAGACGAACAAGAACGACTGCTAGAACAATTTAAGTGGCTAGAACGCTGAATAAATGGAAGCTCATAGAACGTCTACTTGATTTTACTCTCGTTTAAGTGTCATTTCATTTTAACTGTAATAGTATGTTTGTGTTTGTATTGAACAATTTTAAGTTTTATGGGAATATTATGTTGTAAGTTTTATTGGAATGTTATGTTTGTGTTCTATTTTATATATAGATATTTGGCTCATTGTTCTATTTATTGCTTTAGTTATATTTGAATTGGAAGTGTTGTTTATAGATATTTGGCTCACTGTTCTATTTATTGCTTTAGTTATATTTGAATTGGAAGTGTTGTTTCTACTATTAATGCTATGTTTGTATTTATACATTAATGAAATCAAAAAATATTTATTTATTCAGAATAAATATTATTTACACAAGTGTATATACATAATGAAATCAATGAGTGCCGCGTGCTTTGTGCCTCAAATTTGCTGCTGGCCTAAGCCGCATCCCCTGTCGGTCTGGCACACTATCTGGATCATCATCGTCAAGCCGCCTTTTTATGGGAGGATGTGCAGCGGCATCTACAGCACAACTTGCAGGGTCGGAGGAATAGGCCGTTGGGCCCGCACCAACCTATAAAAAATAAGTAATGTTAGATAAAATAAGAGAGGTATTTAAATTATTATGGTTAACAAATTATTTCTCTCACAATGGTCTCGTCGAGGTCCTGCGTATATTCATCGACGGTCAGCTCATCATCGCATGTAGTATGGTCAAACATGGTCATATTGGGTCGGCCGATGCTCAGCTGCAGTAGATGTGCCAGCGAAGTACTCATGTACATCCCCGTCAAAGGTACCCATAATCTGCAATGATCCGGATGGGGTCATCTGTGTCGCTGGCAATGACAACTGAAGGTCGTATGAGGGCATACTGCTGCCAGGGTCGTATGAGGGCATGCTGCTGGAAGGGTCAGCTGGATGCGTCATAAAACCCCGTTGCATGCTGCTGGAAGGGTCAGCTGGATAGGTCATAAAACCCCGCTGCATGCTGCTGGAAGGGTCAGCTGGATGAGGCACATAACCCTCCTGCTCATCTCCAAACCCCCCCAGCTCCAAACCCCGCAGGTGGGTTGACCGGCTCCTCAACACCCCCTCGCCGTGCACGTCGTCGTCGTCCCCTGCGAGCCCTAGCCCCTGCACGGGGGACTGGCCTACCCCTCTGGTACGCGTCTGCATCCATATAATCGGGCTCATCATCTAACCTATTGCCCTCCCTCGCCTCTTCCAGTCCCATACGACACATCTGGGCAACCATCTGTGCATAGTCAACCAGTCCAGGGTTGTCTTCACACTGCTGGATATCTACACTAGCCTGGTAGACCCGGTGAAACCAACTAACCTGTGAAATAAGTCAATTAGTAAGTAAATTACTCTATGCCATAATTATATGATATTAATAAGTCAAAATAACATACCAGTGACTCGTGTCGTCCGGCATACGGTCTGTACCGGCCGTCAAGCATGTGGATGGGGTTCCCGACATACTTCCGGGTGTGACGTCTGTACCAGGCCTCATAAATCGCAATACTAGCCTCCTGGTACGGTGTCGGCGGTGGCGGGATGCGCTGAGCTCGCTCCTCCCAATGAACTACCTGGTCACGCAGCCACGCTACATAATCCCGGCTGATGTTGTGACGGTCGTCACGCTGATAATGAGTAGGGTCATAGGAGGGATCACTCGGTACCGGCTGATGACGACCAAACTGACGAAGCACGCGCTCCGTCGCATGATACTCAACAACTTCCCAGAATATCAATGGGACGGAGCTGCTCCATATGAGCCGGTCTGCCGAGCAAATAGCAGGTAGGTGCGCAAGTAGCTCATCAGTGTACGGCATCCAGATGAACTACAACGAATAACAATAAATTAGTATGCAAGGTACAACTACATTTAAAACAACCAACTTTATGTAGATGTTTACTTGTCCAGTATGCAACATATCCAACTGGTCCCTAATAAGGGGGAGATTGTGGTGCACATCCACTCTTCGGTAATTCCCCCGCCGGAGAATCCATCTCACAGCTAGCGGGAGGGGCGGATAGTCCTGTGCCGGCAGAGGTGGCTGTAGTGGCATGATACGCTGCCACGCCCAAACCTAACAAAAAATATTGATGTAAATTATGAGTCGTTTCAAAATATATAATTTGTGCTTAATTAATTTTGAAAGTATTTTTCACTTGCAGGAGTGGCAAAAAACCACCAATATCAGTAGCTGCACCGATGCTAGCCCGGCACATGCTCCTGTAGAGATACTCCAGAACAGCAGCTGCCCAACTGTACTGATGCACCTGCTCCATATCCTCTAGAGGCTGGAGAAACCGCATCGATATCTTGTTTCCCGACGTGTTGGGAAACAAGACACACCCAAATAGCATGAGTAATGCCATCCGAGTGAAACGGATGATCCACAGCTCCTCTGTCTCCTGCGTGAACTGTGGATGCAACTCCGCCATGAAATCTCTAATGACGGATATCTGGAGACCACAACCACCAACGTTGCCCTCCGGGTGCAAACCCGTCATCCGTCCCATCGCATCCGCCAGCTGTGCGCGGGTCATCCGTCTCCACTCCTGGGGCAGTGTCAATGCGCGGCCCTCAATGCGCAATCCATACAACACCTGCACATCCTGGAGAGTGATCGTAGCCTCTCCAGTAGGCAGGTGAAATGTATGCGTCTCTGGTCGCCACCGCTCTATCAACGCTGTGATGAGCGACCAGTCAAGCTGCATCCGTCCCAGCTCAAATATGCTGTATAAGCTGGTCTGCTGTAGAAGGTCTACTACTCGTGGATGAAATGGATGCTGCCGCCAAAAACTCCCACAGATCGTCCGGCCTCCTGGGGCGTATAGTCTGAAGAGCTAGATGGCCGTGCCAAATAGACTCAGATCTATGGTCACCCTGCAGTACTAATAATCCTGCTGCCAAAGGTCCAGGGTGTGCAGGTTGACGAGATGCCATGTCGTGTACTATAAATAACAAAAATTAATTATTACATAGAAAAATTTTATATTTTCATAATTTTGTTAACTTAATTAATTAAATTACGTATAATTTAATATAACGGGTTTTTAAAGGTTCCAGGCTTGATTATTGAGACCCGAGACCACATAATAATGATTAATTATTCTAAATCTCAATTTTAATATTTTCATAATTTTGTTAACTTAATTAATTAAATTACGTATAATTTAATATAACGGTTTTTTAAAGGTTCCGGGCTTGATTTTTGAGGCCCGGGACCACATAATAATGATTAATTATTCTAAATCTCAATTTTAATATTTTCATAATTTTGTTAACTTAATTAATTAAATTACGTATAATTTAATATAACGGTTGTTTAAAGGTTCCAGGCTTGATTTTTGAGGCCGGGACCACATAATAATGATTAATTATTCTAAATCTCAATTTTAATATTTTCATAATTTTGTTAACTTAATTAATTAAATTACGTATAATTTAATATAGCGGTTGTTTAAAGGTTCAAGGCTTGATTATTGAGGCCCGGGACCACATAATAATGATTAATTATTCTAAATCTCAATTTTAATATTTTCATAATTTTGTTAACTTAATTAATTAAATTACGTATAATTTAATATAGCGGTTGTTTAAAGGTTCCAGGCTTGATCTTTGAGGCCCGGGACCACATAATAATGATTAATTATTCTAAATCTCAATTTTCATATTTTCATAATTTTGTTAACTTAATTAATTAAATTACGTATAATTTAATATAACGGTTGTTTAAAGGTTCCAGGCTTGATTTTTGAGGCCGGGACCACATATTAATGATTAATTATTCTAAATCTCAATTTTAATATTTTCATAATTTTGTTAACTTAATTAATTAAATTACGTATAATTTAATATAACGGTTGTTTAAAGGTTCCAGACTTGATTTTTGAGGCCCGGGACCACATATTAATGATTAATTATTCTAAATCTCAATTTTAATATTTTCATAATTTTGTTAACTTAATTAATTAAATTACGTATAATTTAATATAACGATTGTTTAAAGGTTCCAGGCTTGATTTTTGAGGCCCGGGACCACATAATAATGATTATTTATTCTAAATCTCAATTTTAATATTTTCATAATTTTGTTAACTTAATTAATTAAATTACGTATAATTTAATATAACGGTTGTTTAAAGGTTCCAGACTTGATTTTTGAGGCCCGGGACCACATAATAATGATTAATTATTCTAAATCTCAATTTTAATATTTTCATAATTTTGTTAACTTAATTAATTAAATTACGTATAATTTAATATAATGGTTGTTTAAAGGTTCCAGGCTTGATTTTTGAGGCCCGGGACCACATAATAATGATTAATTATTCTAAATCTCAATTTTAATATTTTCATACTAAAAGACTACGCTAAAATTAAATAAGGCTCTACGCTACAAGGCTCTACGCTAACAGGCTCTACGCTAACAGGCTCTACGCTAACAGACTCTACGCAACAGGCTCTACGCTAACATGATATACAATAACATATTAATGTAATACTAAAACAATAAATATACCAACATTAACATATTTTCTAATAAATTATAAAATAAAATTAATTCAAATACCTCAAATTAAAGCTGTAAAACTGAAATTTTGTTACCGAATTCGTGTCCAACAGTATCTTCGGGTGGGCCCCACTTGTATTGCACTTGAAGGGGACGGGTGGGACTTCGAAATCAAAATTTTGGCAAAAATTTGAAGAGAATTTGAGGGGGGGCCGAGGGAGGATTTGAGGAATTGTTAAGTGAGAGTGAGAGTGGAGAGGAAGGAAGGAGCGGATATAACAATGGTGGGCATTTCGCAGTATTGTACTGCGAAATGCAATTCGCAGTACAAAACTGCGAATTGCATTTCGCAATACAATACTGCGAAATGCCTTATTTTTTTAAAAAAAAATTAATATTCTTTTACACTAACGCCTATTTTTCAAAAAAAAAAAAAAAAAATTTAATCCATTTCGCAGTATAAAACTACGAAATGTACAAACGTCCGTTTGTACATTTCGCAGTTTTATACTGCGAAATGTGTAATTGTGTATTTTTTTTTTTGTGGTTTATTTTGGTATTTTTTATTTTTTTTAACATTATTTCGGTTCTGGACTCCAATAAAATGTCATACCAAGGTGCAGAATTATCCTTGTCCAACGGGTGTTAATTGATACCTCTTTGTTGAAAAATAATATTGTATATAAAAAAAATTGACAACTCTTGATAAATACAAATTTCTAATACAATGGTCAAGAGATATAAAAAATTACGAAAAGTCGCAAGTTCCGTTGTTATTTATAGCATAATATGTTTTGATTTTGACCACCACCCCCACCACAGCCCAACCCTAACATGTGTGTGTAATGCCTATATATATACACACAAAAATAGAAAAACATACTCACTTAAAAATTTTCAAACTTCTTTTAGTTAAAAAAAAAAAAAAAGTAAAATTCAGACAATATTGTAATGACAACACAAGAAGAGGGATTAACGTTAGAACTCATACGACAACATCTCCTTGAAGATTTCACAACTACAGAATTATTCATCAACAGCCTCAATTCTTGTTTTTCAGATCATATCTCCCCTACTTTCACCTCAGTAAAAACAGAGCCTTCTACTTCCAATAATTCACTCTCAGATTCTGCTACATCGTACCCAAATTCACCAATTTCCCATTATTTCAGCGATTTTCCAGAATTCAATTCAAATTCAGACACTAATCTCAGTCCAACATCCGACAGCTGTGTTAGTTCCAACTCGACTATTTCATCGGATACAACGAGTAGTTATAACAATGAAAATAAGACGAAGAATTACAGAGGAGTAAGGAGAAGGCCGTGGGGTAAATTTGCAGCAGAAATAAGAGATCCTAATAAGAAAGGGTCAAGGGTTTGGTTAGGTACTTTTGATGCTGACGTGGATGCAGCTAGAGCTTATGATTGTGCTGCCTTTAAGATGAGAGGTAGAAAAGCTATTTTGAATTTTCCGTTGGATGCCGGAAAGTCTGGTGCTCCGGCGAATATTGGCCGGAAACGGAGAAGAAATAACGGGATGGAGTTATAGATGCTGGTCAATTTGTAAATATATAAAAAGCTTGTTCCCAGCAAAAAAAAAAAAAACTTACTACATCTTTGTCGCTACAGTTAAAGTTATCTCTATGAGTACATTAGATATTTCTTTGGAAAGAATATTTTTATTTCTTTTTTGGGTTTAATCATCCGATATTCACTGATTCAATTCATTCAAATTTGTGGTAGTAGATCTATTCGTACTAGGAAAAAGTTTTTTTTTATAACGTGACAAGACACGTGGAATATTCAAAAGGTTATTATTCCGAAAGAAGATACGAGGAGACAAAATAGACACGGGACGAAATTCAACTACGAGTCCCGTATTTATTTAAAGTGGGTTAGAACGTGATTTTGAAGACAAAGGGTACCAAGTGCAAACAGATACGAGTTTTGTATCTATTCAAGACATTCAAAGGCAACGGGTTAAAAAAGACATTTAAAGCATGGATCTGGAGGCAGAAAGAAGTCCAAATTCAATCATTAAATACCTGATACGTTGAAGAATTAACATTTAATAAGAATGATTGTGTAACGATCCATTTAATATCATTTATTATTCATAATTATATCATTAAAACCTAGGTTTTATTCTCCTACCGAGTCAGCTATAAAAGAAGGAAGTTCTACCAATTGTAGAGACGATCAACTGTCGAAAGTCTACTGAAAAACAATTTTATTTTACTGTTCATTCTGATTATTGAAAGTCAATTATATTTTTCGGTCTCCTGATTATCAGCAACCCAATTTTTTTATTATTTTTTGGTTTTAATCAAAGTTGTATATTTTGGTTAAACAATATTAAGAAAAGAAAATCGCTAGCAAAGGTTTGAGTTCCAGACTTCTGATTGAGATGAAAGATTCCAACTCCATCACACATGTTGGTGGTCAGTAACTCGCATTTTTATCCAATTACGACGAGGGTTAATTTAATGGTCAATTATTTAAATGTGAAAGTGGATGAAATAGTGACGAACTGAAAGGTGAAAAAAAAAAAAACATTTTGTGAGATTGAAACCGTGCACTAGGACTTGCAAATATTAGATTACAAGTCAATACTTTAACTCATACAATAACAATATTAACTCATATAACAATAACAATAAGTGTATATTTACAAGTGGGGCATGGTATAGTATTATACACATAGACTTTACTTTTAAGTAGTAAAGATAGAGAAGTTGTTAATGTTAAACTCTCGATTTAATATAAATATAATCACAACAGTTATGGTAAAGAATTACAGAAACAAAAGCAGTAACAGCAAGGGGTGCATCTAGCTTTAAGGATATGAGTTCACGTGAACCCATATTTTTTTTCTTAAATCATGAATAACAAATTAACAATGTTATATTTCTTTAAAATTACTTAAATTATTTACGTGCACCTATACTTAAAGACTCCTATGGTGTAATAATTATTGGGTGCACCTCTGCAAGTGAAATTAGTGGTTGAAATCCGACTTGAGCTGTCTTGATTTTGGCACGAAGTATATATATATATAAGGTCGGCTGAAGGGTAAGGCAGCCCAAGCAGTGGCTTTAGGTCCCAAATTTTGGAAAAATTTTATATATATATATATATATATATATATATATATATATATATATATATATATATATTTTTTTATTTATTGTTAATTTATTTTTTTTTTAAGGGCCTCTCATCAAAATATTGCTTTAGGCCATTGACAATGTTGAACCGCCCCTATATATATGTGTGTGTGCACGCGCCTGTGTGTGTGAAAATCACTAATATTTCAAATAAATAATAATTTTAAAAGTGTAATGGATGTATAGTAAGAGATTAAAATTAATCCCATCGTTCAACAATTTGCTAATCCAACGGATGTGGTACGTACTTTTCAGGGATGCGATTAAAGCTCAGTAGTTCAACAATCAATTAATTTGGGACCCAAAAGAAATCAAAGACTCCATCAAAAGTAAACTAACTAGAACGTACAAAGAGCCCACTCAATGTCAACATGAAGTCTGACATAGAAATAAATGGAAAATATTGTCTATTACCTGCCAAATGCCAAGTTGCAAAACTTGTTGTAGAAAGGTTCATTGAATTTCAGATATTCCCAACTGGATTTGAAACAAAGATGGACCTAAAAGGGAGCACGGTGCACAAGATATCTCGTGTATATGTAGGGTCCTGGGAAAGATATAGACATTTTTACCCTAATGTAATTTTAGTGGTTATTTTCACGACTTGAACCAATAACCTACAAATACACAAAGACAACTTTATCCAGGGGCAAATGTAGTATATTATCTATAGTGTTGAGTAAGTTACCGGGTGCCCGTCGCGGCCCATCTGTTTGGGTCGTGACACAAAGCTATGGTACTTGGGTGCAATTCTTTGTCGAAATGGAAGACTTTTCTATTTCTCTTTCATTTATTATTTATCGTGACTAGGAATCATTACACATAGTATGCTCGATCAAGTTTTTTGTTTTACGCCTCATAACTCTTCTTCTGTGATAAATGAAGAAAAATGCATATTCTTGAGTATATCTGCATATTTAATTCTTGTGCGAGTCGGGGGAGCTTATGTGTTTTTTGAAGTGAAATATACTCATTATGTGTTTCTTATGTGTAGGAACGAGTTTGGATGATAAATTATCAAGAGATGAAAATTTGACACAAAAAGAATAGATAGAAAGATTTGGGAGCTCGTCCAATTTCGTGTGTGGTACGAAAACAGATGCGAAAAGGGAGAAAAATGAAGGCACAAAATAGCAAAGTGAAATGAAGGCACAAATCGCTTCGCGAACTGAAAAATTACAAAAGCTGAGTCTGCATCCAAGTTCATGCGATGCACGAAAGTTGACGCGCCCTCCAGCTCTCCTATGCGAAGTTGGATTGAAAACTTCCGTCCCTCATCAACTCTACGTCATATAAATGTATCATAAAACACCACTTTGAAGAATAAGACTTTAGGGAAGATAGAACACGCTAGGATCAAGAAGGAGAAGGATTCAACTTCACGTTTTTCCCTATTTCTTCCTCTATTTCCATTATTAGTTATAAATTCTAGTATTGTAGTTTTGCACACAATTTTGAATATCTAGTTTATTATCCAGGGTTTTGTTTATTATCCAGGGTTTTGAGGGGGCCTTTTAGAGGATGAATTATTGTTATGGTTTTATATAATCGAGCCGTTGGATTTCTCTCATTGTTCAACTACGTGCTTATTTTTGTTGATTGAATGGCCATAAATTGAGTGTGCTTATTTATTGTGTCTTGCTTGGAAAAGGTTACATATTTAGGTAGTTGTTGAACAACATCACTCCTAGGTTTAAGGGTTGGATTAAGAATAATAAGGCTTTGGTGCGATCTTAGTGAACGGTGCACTAGTGCCAGCAAACGTAGTTCGAAAGAATATTTTTAGTAAATTGTGGTAGTTTTTTGGAAGAGAGTTATGACACCTGAAATACTCACGAGCGGCAAAGAATACTTATGTGAGATTATAGAAGACGTAGTAGGAAGGATTCCAACAATTGGAAAAATTATAACTCTAGACCTCTTTAATCTTGTCTCTAATCCTTATCCTTGTTAAATTGATAGTTTTACTATTTTCTAGTATTTGTTAATTAATTAGATAAAAATAAATATTATAATCTTTATAATTAGAAAATTGTTTGGACTTGTGCTTCTTAGCAGTATTGAATAATTGTAGCTAAACCTTAGTTCTCTGTGGGATTCGACTCCGGACTTGTAAATAAGATTATATTTGGAACGACCACTTAGTCCTTTTTATAAGGCTTAACTGAGCTGATCAAATTTTAGCGACATTATCATAGTTGTAGGTGTACACATTGCTAGATTTCAAGTTTGAACTTTTATTTTTATATTTTTTGTATTTGATTTTTTTTAATTTTACTTGTTAATTTGAGAAATATGACATATTGAAATTATAAGAGTGTTGAGGTTGGTACTTCTACTTTTGATCCCCCTTATACATATTGTGGAGGAAATCACCCATAGACAAATTATCTAAATATTCCCAAGAGCGAGTTATATGCACCAACACAATCTTATGAGTGAAATATGTGTGATATATGTGGTGGTCAAGATAGTCACTTTTATGGTTGTGCTTATATTTCTTATCATCTCCCAACCACTTACTCTAATAATTCTTCTTTTTCTTGTGAAGGTAATTAGACAAAGAACCCAGGGATGATGACCTGAAAGAGATCAAGGATATGCTAAGGTCCCTTGTAGAACAAAATAATGAGAAACAACAACACATACAAAGGCAAGATGCTACTATTCGCAACTTGGAGGTACAAATGAGTCAACTAGTTGAAGCATTTAATGCTCAACAAGCCAATATTATGGATAGTAGCTGAGAAGAGCATGAATTAGACGCTGAAATTGAGGTGCTAATGGACGAGGGTAGAGTAGAACACCAACTAGAATGTGAGAATGACGATGTTGAAGAAGTAATATTAAAGTCTTCCAAGGACATTGAAGATACAAATTTAGTTGACTCTAGTGTAATTGGTGTTGAGGAGGTCAAAAATCATGAAGTTCATGTATTTGAGCGCGTTGGACCTTATTCCAAACAGTTCTCTACATTATGTTCGGATGGTAAAATAGGAATAGATCCTTACGGGTATAAAAAGGAGTCCAAGGAAGAGGTAGATGAACCTTATATTTTTAAATTTTCAAGGCCGTCTTGGCAAGGTGACATTCCTTGGTCGAGAGCCAAAAGGTGCAATGGATTTTTTTTGGCTCACAAGAATTTGTACCGCCCCAGGAGCATAATCATAAATTAAGTAAAACTTGGGGTTTAATTCATATGCTCAAGGTGGAGGCAAAAAATGATTTGCGTCGTATTGTGACGTTAACTCAAGTGCTTGTTGGGAGGCAACCCAGCTTTACTACTTTCTTTTATTTCTAGTTCTTTTTAATTACTATTTTATTATATTATTTTTGTATTTTTTTAGGAGCATGGGAAGCAAAGCCATTGAAAGAAAATAAAAACAAGTGAGATGGTTAGAACTAAGCGGTGCCCGCACAAAGAACTAAGCTTAGGAGAAATCTGAGTATCCCATGGGCTGCTAATACTTCGGCCTTTGGCCTAACAGTGAATTTTTTTATCCTCTTATATTTATGGGTATGAATTGGGAATAATGCTCAATTTTAAGTATCAGGTGAAGAAACTGTTTGGGCAGTTTTATATCTTATTTTAGTTGTATTATTTTATGTGTGTTAAAATAAAATATATAAAAAATAATAATTAGGTAGAAATAATCCCTCTTGGGTTTTCTGATGGCTACTATTCTTTTTCAAGGGATGACTCTTTGAACCGGGTAGTAGTTTTTCTTGTAGGTAGAATTTTCAAAGAGTTTTGAACTTTTCTCGACGATGGACTTCCTAGACAGTTTTCTTGAGGGTTTAATGTCCAAAGAAAAATAATAAAACAAAGATTTTTCATTTTTTTCTTCATTTTGAACTGGTGATGGAATGGGGAGAACTTGAGTATCTATGTTTTTTCACACATTTTATATCGGAGCTTAAAGATGGACCATTTGAAATAAGTACTTTCTTCATGATCTTTGTAATTACATGCCTTGAAAATATGTGTGGCTTTCTTTTGACACCGTAGCTCATCTTTTGACTCTTTTGATTAATGCTCATGTGCTCCAATTTTATGATGACTGTGCTAGTTGCTTTAACTTAAGAGTCGTGTCTAAATCATCATGAGTGAGTCATGTATGTGAGGTGAGATTTTGTTGTACTCTGTGCCATCCTTGCTAGTATAGAACTTGCCCTGTGTGTGAGCCAAAGCGAAGTAATTAAGTCATAAAAGTTTGGAAAGTGATATGGGCTTGCTTAGATTGACAATTTTGCCTATTTGCCTACCAGTGCTAATATTATCTGTAATCAATCCTTTTGAGCATGTAAATCTTTTCTTTGGCAACCACATTACAATTGAACCCCCTTGTTCTTGATCAAATCTTGTTTGAACCTTTACCTCTGAAAGCACTTAAGTAGCTAGATGAACAAATAAAGAGATTGGGAAGCTTTTGAATGGAACTATAGAAAGGCCAAAAGGTGCATGTGTGTATTGAGAGAGCCACTAGTAGGAAATACCAATCTATAGAGGGTGTTAAAAAGATTTTTTTTTAAAAAGTAAGAAAAATAAAATAAATAATAAAAAAACCCTCTCGAATTCACTTTGATATGTGCTAATGCTTATTTAGATGTGCTTAAAATCAACGTGCTATGTTATTTACGGTGTCGTAGCGATATGTTGAGTGATCGTGAAGAGGATGTGGTTAAAAGTTAAAGTGTATTGAACTAAATGTGCTTAGGAAGGTTATTCGCTATTATCCATATCGATTCTACTCGTCCCTTAGCCTACGGTACAACCCATGAAGACCTAATTGATCTTAGACTCTGTGAGCTTAAATTAGTAGAGACTTACATTACGGGCAAGTCTATGGTATGAGCTATGGGGGCAAATGAGTTTCTTTCCGAGAGTGAGTGAATTCTTTCTTCTGTGAGTCCTTAAATTTTACTTGAGTTCATATTTGAGTGTGCGGACTGATTACTCTCTTCGTTTTGTTGGTGAGTGTACATGCTTTACAATAGATTTGTAAGGAACTTGAATCTTTAGCTTGCACAAGAAGCGAGTCCCAAAGAGGAATATAGTGGAATTAATTTTTAAGGCTAAGATATTAGAAGAGTCACATAAATATTTTTAATAATCTTAGAATGAGTTTATAACTTGAGGAAATGTATGAAGAGTGCATATGCTAGGTTCTAAGAGTTGATACAAACTATTATCATTAGTTTGATGCTTGAGTATGTTTTGAAATATATTTCTTTCCTATGCGCTTAATTTTAAGTTGCTCGAGGATGAGCAAGAGTTTAAGTGTGGGATGGTGATAAATGATGAAAAGTGAGTATATTTTCATATTAATTATTGTGTAGGTCGCTGGAGTTTACATGGTTTTCAAAGTGAAATATACTCATTAGGTAATTCTTATATGTAGGAACGAGTTTGGACGATAAATAATCAAAAAATGACTTAAAAAGAAGAGATGGAAAGAATTGGGAGCTCGTCCAATTTCGTGCGTGGTAAAAAAATGGATGCGAAAAAGGATAAAAATGAATGGCACAAAACAACGAAGTGAAATGAAGGCATGAATCGCTTTGAAAACTGGAAAATTGCAAAAGCTAAGTCCGCTTCCAAGTTTGCGTGTTGCACGGAAGTTGGTGCGCTCTCTAGCTCTCCTATCCGTAGTTGGATTGAAAACTTCCATCCCTCATCAACCCTAGATCATATAAATACATCCTAAAACACCACTTTGAAGGAGAAGACTTTAGGGAGGGAAGAACACGCTGGGAGCAAGAAGGAGAAGGATTCAACTTCATGTTTTTCCTCTTTCTTCCTCTATTTTCATTATTGGTTATGAATTCTAGTATTGTATTTTTGCACACTATTATAAATAGCTAATTTTTTATCTAGGGTTTTAATGAAATCTTATAGAGGATGAATTATTTTCATGTTTTTATATAACTGAGCCATTGAATTTCTCTCCTTGTTCAACTATAAGCTTATTTTTGTTGGTTGAATGGCTATGTATTGATTGTGCCTAGTTAGTATGTGTTGCTTAGAAAAAGGTACATATTTAGGTAGTTGTTGAACAATATCACCCCTAGCGGGTGTGAGGGATCAATACAGAGGGTTTAAAGGTAGGATTAGGAATAACGAAGCCTTGGTGCGATCTTAGTGAGCGGTGCACTAGTGTCAGCTAGCGTACTTCGGAAGAATATGTCTAGTAAATTGTGGTACTTGCTCGGAAGAGAATTACAACACCTAAAGTACTCACGATCGGTAGAGAATACTTAGTGGAGACTATAGAAGATGCAACGGGAAGGATTCAGTCAATTGGGTAAATTCTAACTCTAGACCTCCTTAAACTTCTCTCCATTCCTTATCCTTGTAATTGATAGTTTTACTGTTTTCTAGTATTTGTTAGTTAATTAGATAAAAATAAATATTATAATCTTTATAATTATAAAATTATTTTGATTTATGTTTCTTAGCGATATTGAACAACTATAGCTAAACCTTAGTTCTCTGTAGGATTTGACTTTGGACTTGTAAACCGGATTATATATATTTGCAATGATCACTTAATCCTTTTTATAAAGCATAGTTGGGTGTGATTACTCAGCAAAACTTGGGCAGAATAGTAGAGCAAGTACTAGTAGCGTAACAAAAAAGTATTCCTCGTCATTAATATCTTTACTCACTGTAATTATCACATAATCAATCAATATTTACACAAATATATTAACTCCCAAGATATTTTGTACAAGTCAGCCCCTAACTAACTAACCAACTGCTTGGAAATTTGTCATGCCCCAAATCGAGGGACATGACCGGCCACAGACCGGGTAACCCCAGTCAAGCGGACCTGGGCGCCTTTCCTAACCCACGCGTTACCCCTGTAATGTTCATTACTTATAAACCAAAGAGTCAACCAATTTTATAATTGAAATTATACTTTTACAAACACAACAACACGCTTAATTTCTTAACAAGTTTACAATTTACAATTGCCTACATACATTTACATAAGACCATAATCCCACGTTTACTGTCTACGGAGCCTCTAAGATACAAAAGGATTATACAATATTTGTCGCCGGCTATACCTTACACAAAATCAAAATAAGACTCCAAAATAGAAGTTGTATAAGCCACGCAGGGCCCCGAGAGGAAAGGGGCTCACCAAAACGGCCAGTGAAAGATGGAGAGTGCTACTGCCGATGAACTGAATTACCTGCTATAGATCCACCTATAATCATAACACGAATGTCGCGCCCCCGGCAAAAGGGACGTCAGTACACTAGAATTGTACTGGTATGTATGGACAAGCTTTGTTCCAAGTAAACTCAAGCCATAAACAAATAAGTCACGATAATAAAACAACCAACAGATACACCAAGAAATAACGGAGCGAGCTAAACACGTTTCCACACTTACTTCGTTTCAAGTAGTCCTAAACCCATGTACAAATAGAGATCAACAAAGAAGGCAACAATCAAACACACACGGAAAGCACAATCAAGTCAAACAAAGGGGCAATCAGTGCCCCACATGTTGCAAACTCTCCTGCTGTCTCCTTGCACAATTTCACATCAATGATTTCACAATTGTATTCATATCAATTTCAATGAAAATTTCGTTCGCGTTCCACCCTTATTACCTCGGTTACCCTTATCACCCCAACCCACACCTTATTACTTTGTGTTGCAGCGCGCAACCCGATCCCACCGTACAGTTTCAAACCACAACAATCACAACAATTACAAACAACAAACAAAAACACCGCACAAAGATCACAAACAAGGGAAATAAACAACTTACAAATTTGTTCATGTTTTCCAAATACTTTTCAAGCCTGTACCACAACAATGTTTCCATATCCAAGAGTACCAATCCCATTATGTTCAATAGTTTATAAACAATTCGAGTTGTTCCATTAATTTTCCACAAGAAGCCAAGTATGCCATCACTACTATTGTCTTCAATTTTTACCAATTATGATTTCCTTTTTTTCATCATTCGATTCATATCTCATACCAGACAACACATGATTAAACCAATCTAACACCCAATAACTTAATCAAAAGAATTACACAATAATTCTCATAACTATCACAAACCAAATAATTTTTACACGTAAGGGCGATTTCACAAGGATCAAAGTTAGCCATACATACCTGGAGTCGAATTCCCCTTCTTTTATCTCCTACTTTAAGTTCACCCAATTGTCTTACGTTACCTCCGCTTTTGCAAACTCTTACGTCTATCCACTTCCTTTTACTAAATTTCAAGTTTAAAGAACATGCATGAGTGATTAACTTCTATTTTCAAAAGCTAATGCATGAAAATCTTCCTTTCCTTTAAAATCTGAAAATTAAGGAAGAATGATTAGGGTTTTTACCTTTAGAATTTGGGAAATATGACACTTGCCCTAGGATTTTCGGTCCAAACGATTTAGAAAACAAATCCTTGAAGTTGTTAGGTTATCTCTCAAGAATATCTCCTCCCTCTCTCTTATTTTGCTCAGAAAATATGAGGAAATGAAGTTTTGGGGGTGTTTTATTAAAGAAGAGATCGGGTTAAAATTTTAGATAAATTTGAGCCAAGTCAAATCTGCGGTCGCATCTGCGATCGTAGAATTAACATGCGATCCACATAATGGACCGCATAATTTCTCCCAAAAATCACATGTTCTGTTATGATATGCGACAAGAATGTGGTCTGCATTCGTGTTCTGCAGTCGCATAATGCATCGCAGAATTGATCCTAAAAAATTCTTAAGGAATTATCCGATGGTTTTGCGGTTCGCATTTTCGTTATGCGATCGCATATTGGACTGCATTTTTAATACCAAATTTGGAAAATCTTCTGTTACACTCTGCGGTAGGAATGCGGTCCGCATAGCATATCTGCGACCGCATTCTTGACCGCAGAAATGATATTTTCTGGAAAAATTTATTCTTTCGATTTTTAAAGCTTAGATCACTACCAAGGGTCCGAAACGCGGCGAGCTTGCTCACCGCGAAGAATTCTACACATTCCCAATACAATATCTGGACCTTGACACGTTGAGCTACTAGGTTTTAAGCACAAAATTTACGGGGCTTTACAAAATTTGCCCAACTTTTCGACCTGCTTAATTTGAAACAAAGATAAATAAAATAATTGATAGGCGCAAGACAAGATCATTAAATGAAGAGAAGTTTTATTTTGTGTCTCATACAATTAACACTAGTTGTGTGAGGATTCTTTTTATCTTGCAAAATTGTAGACCAGAATCTTACACTTCTGGGTCTACAAAACCGTAAGATAAAAAGTTGCCTCATACAACTAGTGTAAGTTGTATGAGACACAAAATAAATTTTTCTACTTACTATATATATATATATATATATATATATATATATATATATATATATATATATATATATATCTATCTTTTATATTACATGATAATAGTGGCGGGGCTAGGATTTTTATTAAGGGGAGTCAAAATATAAAGAAATAAACTCACTAAGAAGTCAAGGGGTATTGTTATTTGGTATATATTATTAAGAAATGTTGTAACGACCCGGCCCGTCGTTACGGAAATTTTCACCTCGTTACCTTGCATTAACATATCTTATGCTTCTATATCGGTGTTAGAACCTATCGGGTGAGTTAGGAGTGAATTGAATTAAAAATGAAGCAAATAGCATGTTTGAAGGAAGTTTGAATATGGAAAGTCAACCTAGAGTTGACTATCGAGTTAGAGTGCTCGGAATCGGATTCTAATGATTCGACTAGTTTCGAGGGATCATTTATGACTTAGGAGAGCAATCGGAATTGAATTTGGAGATCCGGTGTAGAAATAGGCTTGAATTGGCTAAGGTTGAATTTTGGCGAAATCCGATCGATAGGTGAGATTTTGATCCGGGAGTCGGAATGGAATTCCGACAGTTGCAGTAGCTCCGTTAGGTGATTTTGGATATGCCTGCAAATATTCAGGTCATTCGGACATCGTTTGGTCGGGTTTTTGATCGAATGTGAATTTTTGAAGTTAAAGTTAAACTTAAGCTTAAATTTGTTGAAAACGGACGATTTTGATGTTAACGATAGAGTTTTGATGATTGGAACAAGTTCGAATAAGGTTATAGGGCGTGTTGATTCTTTTGGTTGAGGTCCGGGGGCCTCGGGTGAGTTTCGGGGTGGTTTCGGACCATTTCTAGGCCATTTTTAACTGCTGGTTTATGTCTGTAGCAGTGTTCTACGCGATCGCGGACAATGGGACGGGATCGCGGTGAGTAAAATGTGCGAAAAGTATTAATGAATCGCGATCGCGTGAAATGCTCCGCGATCGCGAAGAAGGAAAATTTTTGTGCATTGATCCTACTTCGGAAGCACATATCTTTTTATCTACAAGGAATTTTAAGGTGATTCAAAAACGAAAGTTGTAGCTCATCGTGTCTAGTATTCAGAAGGATAAAGCAATCATGATTTGGACATCTGTGTAAATAGTTATGGACGTTATACTATAGGGTGTCCGAGAAGGATCTCTAATACACATGTATAAGTTGGGAAGCTTATATCTATAAATGTATACGGATTCAGGAAATGAGCATCAAATGAAAGTTATATCCCTATGTGTCTAGTTTCCAGAACATCAAACCATTCATCATTCGGAGTTGTGTGCAAAACGTTATGGCCATTATACTGAAGCCTGTCCGGAGGAACCGGAGTTTGTTCACCACGATCGCGAAGGGTAAATTTTGGGCCAAATTTTGTTCTCCGCGATCGCAGAGCCATTCCCGCGATCGCGATGAGTAATATGCCTGGGCAGAATGTTTTTAAAACATTCCAGTCGTGAAATCAACCCATTTTTCCACCATTTTTGGTCATTCTTGAGAGCTTTTGGACGGGAATTGAAGGGATTTCGACGGGGAATCATTGGAGGTAAGTTTTTTGAGTTAAATACATGATTTTATCAAAGAATCTTCCATTAATTCTCTATATTTGGGTAAGAAATCAAGAAAATTAGGGCTTTGAGCAAAAATCTTAAAATGGGGATTTGAAGGACCATTTGTGGTCCGAATTGGGAGTTCTTGGTATGTACGGACTCGTGGAGAGACGAGGATTCCGAAAATGTGAGTTTCATAATTTTTGAGATGTGGGCCCGGGGCTCGGGTTTTGCCAATTTCGTGATTTATGATATTTTTCGAGTTCTTTCGATTAGGTGATGTTCCATTAGCCTATTGTGATATATTTGTGCTGATTTGTGCTAGTTTTGATGTGCGTGGATGCCGGTTCGAGGAGATAAGGCATCGCGGGCATGAGCTTTCGTCGGTTCGAGGTGGGTAATACTTGTAAATGATGTCCTGAGGGTTAGTAAACCCCGGACTTGCACATCTTAGTGCTGTGTTGAGGTGACTTGCATGCCAGATAACGGGCGTGGGGTAGAGCACCATTGGGGATCGTGACTTGGTCCGTCCGGCATAATAAATAATAACACCTAATTGTTGAAATGAATTGGACTAATTATCATGTTTGGGCTTCGTGCCAATTATTTGAATCCTTAAGGGATTGGTATCATTGTTTTGATAACACTGTGCATATTTTATTCTAAATTTATGGTTTAAAATGGTATTTTTTCTATTCAGCATTTCTATAAGGTTATGAAAAAAAACTTGAACAAGGTCTTAATAACATTTTTAGCTGTGAGCTAATATGATATTGTTGCCTGTAGGGATTTCTTGATTATTTGTTAGACTGATTGGGGCCGAGGGCCATATGTTAGGACATGACATTTTATGTGAGCATATGCATACACGTGCATGGATCGGACTGCACGCCGCAGTGGTATACGGATCGGGCTGCACGCCGCAGCAGGTGTGATATTAATATTGTGCTTGGGCTGTAGGAGTCCCTCCGGAGTCTGAACCCCCACAGTGAGCATGGGTACCCAAATTGGATCGGGCTACGCACCGTAGCGGTCATATGCATTGCATGGCATACATACATTGGTTTACGTGTACTACGTGGCATAACATTTAGCACTCATACATTACTGGCACACATGCATTAGTTGCCTTATTGACCGGATCTCCTGGTGTAAATTGATAAGGAGTGTTGAGCCCGAGGGGCTGATTTGAGTGCGGACTTGCACTGCTTGAGATTGTATCCAGGTATTGGTATATTATTATGAAATAAAGTAGTTAAAATTGAGATTTCTAAATAATCTACTCACATATGCTTGAAAGGAATAAAAAGATAGTTCTGTATTGTGTAGCATGAGATAGTGCCTATCGTGGTTTTCTTCCCTTCGGCATTATTTACTTTTATTACTGCTGAGTTGGAAGTACTCACACCCGACTCCCTGCACCTTGTGTGCAGATCCAGGTACATCACAGTGGAGCTGATTCTATTGTGGCTCGGGAGTGCTTTTGGACAGTCGAGGTAGCTGCCAGCGTTCGCAGGACCTGATTCTCCGGTTTGTCTGTATTTTTGTTCTGATCATCCCACACTTGTGCACAGTTATATTCACTATTTACACTTTGTATACTCTGTAGAGGCTCATGACTCTTGACCCTTCGGTCCATGGGAGTTGGCACATGTTGGGACTTGGTTCCCTGTTTTAAATATGTCTATCACTGTTGTGCTTAAATTGGATAAAGTGAGCTTGTGGCTCCGTGGTTATTGTTGATTGGTCGGGCTGGCCTAGCAATGTGCTGGGCGCCATCACGACCGGATTTGGGGTCGTGACAAGTTGGTATCAGAGCCTAGGTTTACTAGGCCTCATGAGTCTTGAGCCGGTTAGTAGAGTCTTGTGGATCGGTACGGGGACGCCTGTACTTATCCTCGGGAGGTTGCGAACCTTTAGGAAACACTTCACATTTCTTGGAATTCTTATCGTGCGTACTTGATTCAGCTTGAGATATGCTTTTGAAATTTCTTCCGCACGTATGTGTATGCATCGAGCGCTCAGTAATATAAGTGCCTTATGTGTAGTGGAACGAGTTCAAAATCAGGAAGACTCAAATGATTATGCTATGTGTATCCTGGTGGAAGGTATTGTGCTGAAATGCTAAATTGAGGCGAGATAGGTGGATTGGTTCTCATGTGTAATTGAAAGGTAGTTGATATGTGTTATGATTCGAGCAAGTACAACGCATGTTCATGTACCAAATATGATAATATGATTTGTGTAGTATTGAGACTAATGTTGTCGATATGCATTGTGATGTCTTGTCGAGTTGTGAATGTATTGCTAGGATGGTTTTGGTGATTCTCCGGCAGGTGGATAGGCCAATTTACAAAGGGAACTCTGCTGAAATTTTTGGAAAATTTGGGACTTAGAAAGATTTCTGTCACCTAAAGAGAGTGGGCTCATTGGTGGTGCGTGTATATCTGCAAGAATTGCAGAAGAGCTAAGGTCTCTGATGATTCGAGTCTCTGTCAAGGCTTGTAAATGACTTGAGTTTAATCTCATATTAATATTTCGGCATCACTCGAGTAATACTGATATGAGTGGTTGAAAGTGCTTTGATGAATGGCTTCGAGCTAAGTTGGGGAGGTTGCTATTGATTAACTGATTGCACTATTGTGTGCTATGTTGATTCTGTCTCTAAGTATGTTGGGAAATTCTGGTAAAGGTTATGATGCTTCGTAGATCTGATGAAGTACTAGGGTGCTTTGAAATGTTGTTGGTAAAGAATATTCACCGTATAGAAAATAAAGATAGCTGATTGTATCTGTAAGTAATCATGTTCTGCGATGTCAGAGTTCTAACAAAACACGAGTGGTTCTACTCAATAAGACAGTTGAATTACAGCTGAATAAGGGTGAATGATGCCCGAGAATGGTTTTGCAGTGTTCAAGATTTTGCTTGTAACAATCAGGTGCCTTAAGATTTGTGTATGTGGCTAAAGATGGCGGTTTTGTTAGAGAAGATCAAGGCTTGTGTTATATCATGTGAATGATGGGATTCTAGGTATCCGTATTGGGAAGTAATGATAACAATTTAAAAAAAAAATCGCGGGAAGTTCATCAAAATAAAGTATGGTAGAATGTGGTACTTTTGGGAAACATTGAGTGAGTATTCAGTGGCCTATGGGTCTTATGTACAAATCTAGTGTGGTAACAGGAGTTGATGTATTATGGTGTTACAGTAAGCGCTAATATTGAGTTAAAGATGAATCGGAAAGGAAACTGGGTAAATGGAACAACTTGTTAATAAATTAAAATGGTATAAAAAGAAATACGATTGATTTATGGTATGTGGTTGAAGTAATGAGTCTTGCAGACATTGCAACAAAACTCTTGAGTGCTGGCAGTTGTGTAACTTGATATAGGTATAAGGACTCAGTCCTGGCAGTTAAACTTATGCAATGAATGGGAAGAAATAGTTTGTGATGTGTTTTATCATGGGTTGAAGATGAGTATATTCCTGTCGGTATGCGAAGCGTGGAATGTGTAATAAGTTTTCTTCTATATGGGACCACGAAAGTCCTTGACTAGTTGAGTGCGCCGACATTGAGGCGGAGGAAAGGGATATGAATTTCCATGTTGTCTTAGTGTAATATGGTATACACGATGTGTTATGGAAAGTTGATAATGGTATATTCTAGGTTTTGAGATCAGTTCATAATATATGAGAAATCAATAAAATTATTGAGCAGCGCGGACAACTGCAAGTGAATTAAGAATCGATCTTTCTGATGATTTAAGAAAATGGTACTGCTATTCTATTAACTTGGCAGGGAATATGGTCCAAAAGGACAAGGTAATGTAAACTGATAATATCTAATGGCATGGTGGTGTTCTTTTGTTGGATCGACTATAATAACTGAGTCGTTGATGGCATAGTGAAATTTCTTGGATGGCTTTTGTGGAACGAATGGGCGCTTGATGTGCGTTATGTATTCGTACGGTGGAGTGTGGAACCAGGTATAGCGATTCATGTGTTACATATGTGTTGGAGACTAGAAGTTCTCGTAATCCGCCTATGCAGTGGTTGTATATCATGTGTATCGACATCGTTTTGTGATTATCGAAAATCAGAAGCTCTAGTGGCTTTCTCTCTCAACTTGATATGACGAATTTGGATTATGATACTTGATTGTTGACTGGTCATCATTGGGCCAGGTTGTCTAGACTGATGTGATATGGACTATGATGGTATGGCACAAATTGCGTAGCAGAGTGCATCAGAGTATGCTCCAGCGGGGTAGTTGTACCTCAGGACCAGCAGACGGCTGGTGGGTATTGCTTTGTTGGTTGGGCCTTAGTGGCGGATGTCGGTGTAGAGGTATCTACCATTGATTCAGTTCCAGTATTGAGAAACGTTGTCGGATGCGTTTCATGTGGCCGAGCTTGAGGCTATATATACATGTTTGCTGTAATGAGAAAATTCAACTCGATATGCATTTCCTTTTGCGAGATTTATGCGTGGATCGGGTGGCACGCCGCCACGGGTTATTTGGATCGGGTGGCACGCCGCCACGGGTATGGTATCCGGATCGGGTGGCACGCCGCCACGGGTATGTCATTGGAGCGGGTTGCACGCCACAACAGAATATTGTGAAAATATAGTTAGTTATATGCTACCTGGTATACAATACTTCCTCGCTTCTGAGGAAAAGACCGTTTGAGTATCGCTTGGCGAATGACACATCGGTTGTGTCCTTTCAGGATTTAATAGCATACGTTAATTGTTTCACCGTGGGTGAGGTTGATTGCTTGGGTTCAAGACCTAGATCTGTGCGTGGCTAACCGTTTTGAGCTTAGTGGCTTGAGGTGCTTCATGAGTAATAATGTTGGGGTAGAATCACGAATCGCGACAAGGCTACGTGATGTTATGACCTCTCGAGGAGGATTCAGGTACTCTATTTCTATAATGTGAGACGCGATCTCAGTTCTATGTTATGATGGCACAGAGGAATTGAATTGCAGCTCTATTTGCTGGAGACAGTTGTCATGAATTGAGCTATCATGATTCGAGTGTGTGCATATATTTCTATTGGAGCCTATGTTGTGCTCGTCGTGGCTTAGGCCGGTGTTGAGGTATCTTATCACCAGTGCGGTGTGTTATAATCGAAATGACCGTTGGAGTCATTAATGAATATGAGCATATTAAATCTTAGCTTGTTAGAAAGGTAAAAAATCAAGGTTTGTCTCCGAAACCTATTGTAGTATCAGTTTTAAGAGGGAAATAGATTCACGAATGGTTAACTTGAGAGATGGGTTCGGTATATCGCGTGCTTCAGCTACCGTGGGCAGGATATGGAGGTGTTGGAATAAGACTCTACCTAATGAAAGAGGTTTTCAGCTAGTATTTGGTTATTGTGGCCAGTTGTTGTGATTAGAGACTATCGTCTCGAGAGATTTGGGTTGTCGATACAACATATGATCTCAACCGGAGTAGTGAATATGGGTTATTGTAGTGGATTCGAGTGTATCTCGAGTATAGGCATGGGATTTGCATTTGGCATATGATTTCAGAAAGTGCAATGTGATTTATGGTTCAGATGGTCTGTAAAAATTCTGACTATATGGTGTTTTCGGACTTATGTGAGATAGGGTGACGTATGATCGCCCGGATATATACTTGGTAAGGTCATTCGGCTAGTGGGTTGCTTCCAGTACAACTCTGAGTCTGCTCGAGGACGAGCGTTTGTTTAAGTTGGGGAGAATGTAACGACCCGGCCCGTCGTTACGGAAATTTTCACCTCGTTACCTTGCATTAACATATCTTATGCTTCTATATCGGTGTTAGAACCTATCGGGTGAGTTAGGAGTGAATTGAATTAAAAATGAAGCAAATAGCATGTTTGAAGGAAGTTTGAATATGGAAAGTCAACCTAGAGTTGACTATCGAGTTAGAGTGCTCGGAATCGGATTATGATGATTCGACTAGTTTCGAGGGATCATTTATGACTTAGGAGAGCAATCGGAATTGAATTTGGAGATCCGGTGTAGAAATAGGCTTGAATTGGCTAAGGTTGAATTTTGGCGAAATCCGATCGATAGGTGAGATTTTGATTCGAGAGTCGGAATGGAATTCCGATAGTTGCAGTAGTTCCGTTAGGTGATTTGGATATGCCTGCAAATATTCAGATCATTCGGACATCGTTTGGTCGGGTTTTTGATCGAATGTGAATTTTTGAAGTTAAAGTTAAACTTAAGCTTAAATTTGTTGAAAACGGACGATTTTGATGTTAACGATAGAGTTTTGATGATTGGAACAAGTTCGAATAAGGTTATAGGGCGTGTTGGTTCTTTTGGTTGAGGTCCGGGGGCCTCGGGTGAGTTTCGGGGTGGTTTCGGACCATTTCTAGGCCATTTTTAACTGCTGGTTTATGTCTGTAGCAGTGTTCTACGCGATCGCGGACAATGGGACGCGATCGCGGTGAGTAAAATGTGCGAAAAGTATTAATGAATCGCGATCGCGTGAAATGCTCCGCGATCGCGAAGAAGGAAAATTTCTGTGCATTGATCCTACTTCGGAAGCTCATATCTTTTTATCTACAGGGAATTTTAAGGTGATTCAAAAACGAAAGTTCTAGATCATCGTGTCTAGTTTTCAGAAAGATAAAGAAATCGTGAGTTGGACATATTTGTATATAGTTATGGACGTTACACTATAGGGTGTCCGAGAAGGATCTCTAATACACATGTATAAGTTGGGAAGCTTATATCTATAAATCTATACGGATTCAGGAAATGAGAATCAAATGAAAGTTATATCCATATGTATCTAGTTTCCAGAACATCAAACCATTCATCATTCGGAGTTGTGTGAAAACATTTATGGCCATTATACTGAAGCCTGTCCGGAGGAACCGGAGTTTGTTCACCGCGATCGCGAAGCCTTTCCCGCGATCGCGAAGGGTAAATTTTGGGCCAAATTTTGTTCTCCGCGATTGCAGAGCCATTCCCGCGATCGCGATGAGTAATATGCCTGGGGGCAGAATGTTTTTAAAACATTCCAGTCGCGAAATCAACCCATTTTTCTACCATTTTTGGTCATTCTTGAGAGCTTTTGGACGGGAATTGAAGGGATTTCGACGGGGAATCATTGGAGGTAAGTTTTATGAGTTAAATACATGATTTTATCAAAGAATCATTCCATTAATTCTCTGAATTTGGGTAAGAAATCAAGAAAATTAGGGCTTTGAGCAAAAATCTTAAAATGGGGATTTGAAGGACCATTTGTGGTCCGAATTGGGAGTTCTTGGTATGTACGGACTCGTGGAGAGACGAGGATTCCGAAAATGTGAGTTTCATAATTTTTCGAGATGTGGGCCCGGGGCTCGGGTTTTGCCAATTTCGTGATTTATGATATTTTTCGAGTTCTTTCGATTGGGTGATGTTCCATTAGCCTATTGTGATATATTTGTGCTGATTTGTGCTAGTTTTGACGTGCGTGGATGCCGGTTCGAGGAGATAAGGCATCGCGGGCATGAGCTTTCGTCGGTTCGAGGTGGGTAATACTTGTAAATGATGTCCTGAGGGTTAGTAAACCCCGGACTTGCACATCTTAGTGCTGTGTTGAGGTGACTTGCACGTCGGATAACGGGCGTGGGGTAGAGCACCATTGGGGATCGTGACTTGGTCCGTCCAGCGTAATAAATAATAACACCTAATTGTTGAAATGAATTGGACTAATTATCATGTTTGGGCTTCGTGCCAATTATTTGAATCCTTAAGGGATTGGTATCATTATTTTGATAACACTGTGCATATTTTATTCTAAATTTAAGGTTTAAAATGGTATTTTTGCTATTCAGCATTTCTATAAGGTTATGAAAAAAAACTTGAACAAGGTCTTAATAACATTTTTAGCTATGAGCTAATATGATATTGTTGCCCGTAGGGCTTTCTTGATTATTTGTTAGACTGATTGGGGCCGAGGGCCATATGTTAGGACATGACATTTTATGTGAGCATATGCATACACATGCATGGATCGGACTGCACGCCGCAGTGGTATACGGATCGGGCTGCGCGCCGCAGCAGGTGTGATATTAATATTGTGCTTGGGCTGTAGGAGCCCCTCCGGAGTCTGAACCCCCACAGTGAGCACGTGTACCCAAATTGGATCGGGCTACACGCCGTAGCGGTCATATGCATTGCATGGCATACATACATTGGTTTGCGTGCACTACGTGTCATAACATTCAGCACTCATACATTATTGGCACACATGCATTAGTTGCCTTATTGACCGGATCTCCTGGTGTAAATTGATAAGGAGTGCTGAGCCCGAGGGGCTGATTTGAGTGCGGACTTGCACTGCTTGAGATTGTATCCAGGTATTGGTATATTATTATGAAATAAAGTAGTTAAAATTGATATTTCTAAATAATCTACTCACATATGTTTGAAAGGAATAAAAAGATAGTTCTGTATTGTGTAGCATGAGATAGTGCCTATCGTGGTTTTCTTCCCTTCAGCATTATTTTGCTTTTATTACTGCTGTGTTGGAAGTACTCACACCCGACTCCCGCACCTTGTGTGCAGATTCAGGTACATCACAGCAGGGCTGATCCTATTGCGGCTAGGGAGTGCTTTTGGACGGTCGAGGTAGCTGCCAGCGTTCGCAGGACCTGATTCTCCAGTTTGTCTGTATTTTTGTTCTGATCATCCCACACTTGTGCACAGTTATATTCACTATTTACACTTTGTATACTGTGTAGAGGCTCATGACTCTTGACCCTTCGGTCTATGGGAGTTGGCACATGTTGGGACTTGGTTCCCTGTTTTTAAAATATCTATCATTGTTATGCTTAAATTGGATAAAGTGAGCTTGTGGCTCCGTGGTTATTGTTGATTGGTCGGGCTGGCCTAGCAGTATGCTGGGCGCCATCACGACCGGATTTGGGGTCGTGACAAATGTATCTCAATGTATCAATATAAAACAAGAAGATAAGTAGAATAAGAGAAGAAGAGTTAACTTTTTTATTTCATCAAGTGTTCAAGTGTGTCCCATCTCACATTTCATGCCTCTATTTATACTATTACATAAGAAAGTTACAAAATGATTGTCTTAAACTTGGCATTAACAATTGAGATCACGAGGAAAGATCACGGGGAGGGGTTATGGAGGTGTGGGAGTTACAATGTGATGACCCAAAGGGTCATCACTGGGTTTCTTCCTTTTTTGGCACTTCCGAGGCCTTGAAAACCTCACTTATAGTTGCCTCGATTTGCAGTCCGGACGCGTATCCGGAAAACTTTTATGTTGAAATATGTAGATTCTGTGAAAAATTTGAAGAATTTTGATACCAATATGACTAAAGTTGACTTCGGTCAACATTTTTGATAAACGAACCCGGACCTATAATTTGATGGTCTCGGAGGCTCCGTAGAAAAATATGAGACTCGAACATGTGCCCAGAGTTGAAATCCAAGGTCTAGAACCCGAGTAAAAGATTTTTTCTGTTAAATTGTTTTTTCTGAAATTTTTAAGGAAAATGGAAGTGAAAATTGATTTAAAGACTATGGTATCGGGCTCGTATTTTGGTTCCGACACCCGGTACAGATCTTAAATATATGTTAAGCGCTTCCTGTGAAGTTTGGTCGTAATCGCATGTCGTTTGACGTGTTTCGTACCTAATCATCTAAAGTTAGAAGTTTAAGAAGTTTGAAATGAAAGTGATGATTTTGAGGCTTGATTCATTGATTTTGATGTTGTTTTGGCAATTTGATCGCTCGAGTAAGTTCGTGGAAAGTTTTTGAGTTAGTGTGTGTGATTGGTTAGGAACCCCGAGGGCTCGTGAGTGAATTGGAGGTGGTTCGGGGTATTTTTAAACTTAAAATGGTAGCAGATTTTTCTACAATTTTTACCCAGTGAAATCTTTCTTCGCGTTCGCACTCCCCTTCATAGGTTCGCGATGCTTCATTTTGTTCCTTCATCGCGTCCGCATCACTAGTCCGCGTTCACATAGAGATATGGACCTCTGAGGGCCCAACCCTCTTTTCTTCTTCGCGTTCGCGAGGGCTGCACCGCATTTGCGTAGTTCCCCTGCCCTTTCCCATCGCGTTCGCGTACAGGCCAACATGTTCGTGTAGGCCATTTTACAAGACCCCCGGCTTTCCTTTTTCGTGTTCGCGTGCTCTCAATCGTGAACGCGATGCCCCCCAGTCCTTCTTCATCGCGAACGCGTCTTGATGTCGCGATCGCGAAGGGTAAATCCCTTCAGTAATTATTTTAATTCCAGAACAGTAGCAGCACGGGATTTTCCTTATTTTTCCACATGAACGCTTCTCCCTAATACCCCATAGACGATTTGAAGAGCCTTTTCCTCCATATCTTCCTAGGTAAGTGTTCTTAACTTCATTCTCTCTTAATTCCTTAATCTAATCACTAATTTCCAAACCATAAATCATGAATTCAAAAGTAGAAATTAGGGGTTTTGGGTAGAGTTAGGGTTTTGGGAATTTTGGGTGATTTAACCTCAATTTGGGGTCGAATCTTAAAATAAATAATTTATTTGAACTCGTGGGGTTATGGGTGATTAGGTTTTGATCCAAGCCTCGTGTTTGGACCATGTAGGTCTAGTGTCGAATTTTCATATTGTTGGAAGAATGTTAGAAAACTCATTTCTAGGCTATGAGATTATTATGTTGAGTGTTAATTGATATTATTGAATTAATTATGCCTAGATACCATTATCTCGGAGTCGGATTGTAGAGGAAAAGCGATATTGGAGAGTTGATTGCTATTGTTTGGACTGATCTAAGTTTGGCTTGAGGGAATAGGATTAGAGTATTTTTAATTGTTATTTGCTAAAGGATCGAGTATGGTGTATAGGCATGGTGACGAGTATCTATACACCAGTGTCTAGCATGACTGTGGGTCTTTGCTGGTACTCGTTTTAGTATACTTTGGGACTCTTCCAAGCTAATTAATGATTTTCTACATAATGTGAAGATTTTGAGGATTAATTATGAGTTGTGAATTCTTTGGAGCATTGGCTCAAACGATAAATATACTATCGAGTAAGAAATGAAAGAATTGGATAGATATATGATTATATCCCTTGCCGGGATGTGTAAGTTGTTGTTATTGCTCCATTTCCAGGATTTAGTTGTTTAATTGTGTTTTCCCTTTTTTTTGGTTAAAAAGATAGATATATTATAAAATTAAAAATTACATAAGGGTTTTGTTGGATGCATTAAAATGCATCGGATTACTTCCTACTACATTATACACACTAGTTAAAATAGAAGTAGAAAAACTAGTACTATTTATTCGATTATCATCTAACATAGTCGAAGGTTTACAAAATCTTCTTTTCAGTATTCCCACTTGATCTTGCTGAAAGAAGATAACACAAAATTTGGAGGTCTTGAAAACATTTCCACATTTGCCTCCATTTGTGATGCTCCATACTTGGCTAAGCAGTCCGCAACTCCATTTTGCTCCCTATATATTATATGTAATTCTGGATCATGCAACTGATGGAGAAAGTACCTACAATCAGCAATAATATTAATATATTTAGGTGTTGGAAATTTTAGCAAGTCCAAGATTGTAGCTGCATCTATTTCAATGATTAAGGGAAATATCTTGAATTGCACAGCAGTTTGAAGGCCCATGGTTAGTGATAATAACTCAGTTTGTAAGCTAGAACCGTTTTGAACATGGCCTGAAAAACCTATGACCCAACTACTGGTAGAGTCCCTAAAGACACCCCCAATTCCACAAGCAGCTGGATTCATCTTAGTAAAGCCATCAATGTTTAGTTTTAGAAAATTTCCTGTGGGTGGATGCCATTTGATATAAATAGGTATATGAGTAGTTATACTATTCTTAGAGTGTGTAAGATAAAAGAATTTAGCTGCTTGGTTATTTTCACGACCTCAAATCCGGTCGTGATGGCGCCCAACACATTGCTAGGCTAGCCTGACCAATCAATAACATCAACGAGGCTAGAAGCTCGCTTTATCCCATTTAAGCATATCAAAATACGAAACAACAGTGATACATATATCAAAAACGGGGAACCAAGTCCCAAAATATACCAACTCCCATAGACCGCAGGGTCAAGAGTCATGAGCCTCTACTGAACATAAGTGTATAATGGTTTACAAAATACCAAGTGCGGAAAGAAACATCAATACGGAATCAAAAGACAGTAAGAAGGAATATCGGGTCCTGCGGACTCTGCAGCTACCTCGAATATCCCACAGATGTCGCCTCGAACAGCTACCGGATCACTGCTGAGAGGTACCTGGATCTGCACACAAGGTGCAGGGAGTAAAATGAGTACTGCCAGACTCAGTGGTAATAAACAGGGGTAAGACAGCGCAGATAAGAAATCCGCAATAAATCACTATGTAAAGTTGTAATCAAATACCCTGTCACAGAATCGATATCAACTGTACATGTACCAACAAGTACCAGCAAAACAGTATAACAGCTAGCAGATGTAGCTAAATGCAATGCAATGCATGATATGACCGCTACGGCGCGTAGCCCGATCCAATTTGGGTACCCGTGCTCACTATGGGGGTTCAGACTCCGGAGGGGCTCCTACAGCCCAAGCACAATATTACTGCGGTGTGCAGTCTGATCCAACATATATACCACTGCGGCGCACAGCCCGATCCACTACCAGTCAGTTAATATGCAAATACAACCTCGCAGGCTCAAAAGTAGTTTTGAAAACTCTTTTATCATTTTTCAGTTGGAAAACAATAATATCTAGTTCTAGAGGTTGGAAATAGCATGATAACAGAAATAGCTACGGACTGGTAGTAAACTAGCATGTCAATATCACCAGACAATGATAACGATCCTCGTGGGATCCAATAACTGGCTCACAGCCCGCAAGTATACTCAACCGTCCAAGAAGGAGGTTCAACGGCTCAAGAGTAGCCAATATCACAATATAGTATGCAACCATCCGAGAAGGAGGTTCGACGGCTCAAGAATAGCCTAATATCATAACACAGTATCAACAAGTCGGACTAAGCCATAGTCCCCAATCACAATCGACCCCGCACTCGCAAGAGAGTACGTGTCTCGCCGCTATACAGCGTCACAAAGTGGTATACCGGGGTTTCGAACCCGCTGGTCATCACCCACATCTATTACTCACCTTAATACCGCGTGACGACTACTCCGCAAAGCCCTTGCCACGAGAATCAAGCTCCGCTCGCATAGAATCTGATCAAATACAGTAAATACACATCAAATTAGACCAATGGAACGATACCTAGTCAAAACAATTCAATTTACACTGAAATTCACAAAGTTGCCAAAACTCGACTTTCGGTACGCTTGTCAAAAAATTACAAAAGTCACATATTCGAAATCCTCATCTCGATACGAGTCTAGGCATATAAAATTTACCAAAATCGGACTCCATTTGCCCACTCAAATCAGTGTTTTTCTTCAATTTAGGCATAGGGCTCAAACCTACCTTTAATCTTCCATTTACAGAAAATTAACCAAGGATTTCATGTTAAAATGATGTAATTAAGCCACAAAACTTACCTCCGACGAAAACCCGATGATTTTCCAGCAATCTCCCGTCAATACCTTCTCTTGGAACTCAAAAATGGAGGTTTGGGGTATGAAACCCGCGACTGGTTATGTTCTGGTTTTAACTTCACTGCCAGCCAAATTTCTTCATCGCGTTCGTGACGCCTCTCACGCGAACGCGATGCCTTATTCCTCTTCTTCATCGCGAATGCAACACTCATTCACGAGTCCGCGAAGGTCAACTTCCCAGCCTCCGGACTTCTCCTCTACGCGAACGCGTGGGTTCGCCTATTCCTTCTTCGTGATCGCGGCCTAATTCCACGCGAACACGATGCTCACAACCTTCCTCTTACGCGATCGCGTCCCCCAGCAGCGCGAACGCGATGACCATTTTCCCTCAGGCTACGCGAACGAGGGCCTAGCCCTCGCGAACGCGAAGGCTTAACTGGTGCCCAGTGATCTGCAATTTACAGCAGCCTATTCCTTGCTTCCAAATGCCGGATGATGGTCCGGATTCACCCCGAGGCCCCCGGGACCCCAACGAAAACCACCAACATACCCCAAAACACGATACGAACTTATACCAAGCATAAAAACACCATCCTAAACATCAAAATCACCAATTACACACGGATTCAAGCCTAAGTTTCTTCAAAACTTCCGAATTACACATTCCATCAAAAACCCGACCAAACGACGTCCGAATGACCTGAAATTTTGCAAGCACATCCAAAATCACATAACGGAGCTATTGTAACTATCGGAATTCCATTCCGATCCCCGGATCAAAATCTCACCTACCGTTCGGATTTCGCCAAAATTCAACCTTAGCCAATTCAAGCCTATTTCTACACCGGGCCTCCAAATTCAATTCCGATCGCTCCCATAAGTCACAAATCACCTCCCGGAACTAACCGAATCATCGAATCCAATTCCGAGCCCTCTAACTAAATAGTCAACTCCTGGTTGACTTTCTTTATTCAAGTTTCCTTCAAAAAGGCTATATGCCTCATTTTCAATCCAATTCACTCCTAACTCACCCGATAGATTCTAACACTGATATAAAAGTATAAAACATGTAATTAAAACATAACGGGGTGGTAATTCCCGTGACGACGGGCCGGATCGTCACATTCTCCCCCTCTTAAGCAAACGCTCGTCCTCGAGCGGGCCAAGAAACATACCTGAAGTCTCAAACAAGTGAGGATATCTGCTACGCATCTCCCGCTCGATCTCCCAAGTGGCCTCCTCCACGGGTCGACCTCTCCACTGAACCTTAACTGATGCAATCTCCTTAGACCTCAATTTTCTCACCCTGACGACCCAAAATAGCAATAGGCTCCACATCATAGGATAAATCATCATCAAGTTGAATGGTACTGTAGTCTAATACATGAGACGAATCTCCAATGTACTTCCGGAGCATAGACACGTGGAATACTGGATGAACGCTGGATAAGCTGGGCGGCAAGGCCAACTCATATGACACCTCTCCAACTCTCCTAAGTATCTCAAAAGGACCAATATACCTGGGACTCAACTTCCCTTTCTTCCCGAACCTCATGAAACCGTTCATAGGTGAAACCTTCAACAATACTCTGTCACCAACCATGAAAGACAACTCTCGAACTCTATGGTCCACATAACTCTTCTAGCGAGACTGTGCTGTACGGAGCCTCTCCTGGATCAACTTTGCTCTATCCAGAGCATCCTGAACTAACTCAATCCCTATCAATCTATCCTCACCAGGCTCAAACCATCCCATGGGGGATCTACACCGTCTGCCATACAATGCCTCGAACGGGGCCATCTGAATACTCGACTAATAACTGTTGTTGTAGGCAAACGCAGCAAGCGGTATGAACTCATCCCACGAACCACCAAAGTCAATCACACATGCTCGCAACATATCCTCTAGGATCTGAATAGTGCGCTCAGACTGTCCATTTGTCTAGGGGTGAAATGCTGTACTCAACTCAACCCGCGTACCCATCTCTCGCTGAAATGCTCTCCAAAACTGAGAAGTGAACTGAGTACCCCTGTCGGATATGATAGACACTGGGACTCCATGAAATTGGACAATCTCCCGAATAAAGATCACTGCCAACCGCTCCGATGAGTAGGTAGTACTAACTAGAATGAAGTGAGCTGACTTGGTTAGCCTATCCACAATCACCCAAACGGAATCAAACTTCCTCGCTGTCCGAGGGAGTCGAGTAACAAAGTCCATAGTGATCCTTTCCCACTTCCACTTGGGAATATCAATGCGCTGAAATACACCACCGGGCCTCTGATGCTCGTACTTAACCTGCTGACAGTTGAGGCACCGTGATACATGTTTGACAATGTCCATTTTCATCTTTCTCCACCAATAATGCTGTTTCAAATCTTGATACATCTTCGCGGCTCCTGGATGGATAGAATACCGCGAGCTATGGGCCTCCTCCAGAATCAACTCACGAAGGCCATCAACATTGGGCACACATATCCGGCCCTGCATCCTCAATACGCCGTCACTATCAATGGTGACATCTCTAGCATCATCATGCTGAACTGTGTCCCTAAGGACAGCCAAATGTGGATCATCATACTGGCGCTCACGAATACGATCATATAGAGATGACCGAGATACAACACAAGCCAATACCCGACTTAGCTCCGAAATATCTAACCTTACTAGCCGATTGGCTAGCACCTGAACATCATAAGCAAACAGCCTCTCCTCAGCTGGAATATATGCCAAGCTCCCCATACTGACCGCCTTCCGGCTCAAAGCATCAGCCACCATATTGGCCTTCCCCGGATGATATAAAATAGTAATGTCATAATCCTTCAGAAACTCAAGCCATCTCCGCTGTCTCAAATTAAGGTCTTTCTGTTTGAACAAGTGCTGGAGAGTACGATGGTCGGTATACACCTCACAAGACACGCCGTACAAATAGTGCCTCCAAATTTTCAAGGCATGAACAATGGCGGCTAGCTCCAAATCATGCACAGGATAGTTCTTCTCATGTGGCTTCAATTGCCGAGAAGCATAAGCAATCACCTTACCTTCCTGCATCAACACAACAACCTATCCCCACTCTCGAGGCATCACAGTAAACAGTATATGAACCTGAAGCTGATGGCAATACTAACACTGGAGCTGTGGTCAAAGCTGTCTTGAGCTTCTGAAAGCTCTCCTCGTACTCATCCGACCACACGAATGGTGCACCCTTCTGGGTCAATCTAGTCAATGAAGAGGCAATGGACGAAAATCCCTGAACAAACCGACGATAATATCCCGCCAAGCCAAGAAAACTCTTGATCTCTGTAGCTGAGGACGGTCTAGGCCAACTCTGCACCGCCTCTATCTTCTTTGGATCAACCTGAATACCATCACGAGACACCACATGTCCCAGAAATGCTATGGACTCGAGTCAAAACTCGCACTTGGAGAATTTAGCATATAGGTTCTCCTTCCTCAATCTCTGCAACACAATACTCAAATGTTGAGCATGCTCCTCCTGACTACGGGGAGTAGACTAGAATGTCATCAATGAACACAATCACAAATGAATCCAAATAGGGCCTGAACACACTGTTCATCAGATGCATGAATGCTGCTGGGGCATTGGTCAATACACATTCGCATGGAACCATCTTTCTTTTTAACAAGTAACACTGGTGCACCCCACGGGGACACACTAGAGTGGATGAAACCCTTATCCAGAAGCTCTTGAAGCTGCTCTTTCAGTTCTTTCAACTCAGCTGGTGCCATCCGATAAGGAGGAATGGATATGGGCTGAGTGCCCGGCACCAAGTCAATGCCAAAATCAATATCCCTGTCCGGCGGCATGCCCGGCAGGTCTGAGGGGAATACACCTGGGAAGTCCCTCACAACAGGTACAGAATCAATGCTAGGAGACTCAGCTCCCACATCTCTCACAAAGGCTAAGTACGACAAACACCCTTTTTCCACCATTTTCTGAGCTTTTAAGAACGAAATGACACGGCTAGGGACGAAATCAGTCGAACCCCGCCACTCAATCTGTGAAAATGGCCAACGTAACTGTCTTAGCATGACAGTCCAATATAGCGTGGTATGGAGACAACCAGTCCATACCCAATATAACATCAAAGTCCACCATCCCCAACAATAGCAAATCTGCCTGGGTCTCCAGACCCCCAATAGATATAACACAGGATCTATAGACATGATCCATAACAATCGTATCACCCACGGGGGTGGACACATGAATAGGTAAATCAAGACTACCACGAGTCGCACCCAAATGATGTGCAAAATAAGAGGATACGTAAGAATATGTGGACCCCGGGTCAAATAGAACAGAGGCATCTCTGTGACAGACAGAAATGATACCTGTAATCACTGCATCGGAGGCAACTGCATCATGACTGTTAGGAAGTGCATAGAACCATGCCTGGCCTCCACCAGATCTCTCCTCGCCCCTGGGGCGACCACGAGAAGACTGACCTCCACCTATACTAGACTGAGATGGTGCTGAAGAGGAGGGCTGATCCCTCTGCTGAGTCTTGTCCCTACGGAGTCGAGGGCAATGTCTCCTCATGTGGCCAAACTCACCACACTCATAACATGCACACGGTGCTGGAGAAAGGGGACGAAGGGAACCCCTCGCCGCGATGAACAACCCGGGGCCGAAGAAGTAGGTGCTGCACCCTGGGCTGGAAGGGCACTAAGTGATGACTGACCCTGCTGAAACCCATGTCGACCACGACCATAAGAACCTCCGCTCTGCTCCGGGCGGCCTGAATGAGAAGGTCTAGATGAGCGACCTCTGCTCTACTGGGAATGCCCTCTAGATGGAGCACCACTGAAACTGCCAGAACCACGAGGCCTCTTGGCCTCCCGCTCCTCCCTCTCTCGGCGACGATCCGCCTCAATGGAGCGTGCCATATCAACAACCTGCTCAAAAGATGATGACAGAACTCGCTCTCCGGTCATAAGAATGCGGATAGAATAGTTGAGGCCATCAATGAACCTCCTGATCCTCTCCCTATCAGTAGGGATCATCCATGTGGCATGCCTAGCCAACTGTGTGAATCTAAGCTCATACTGAGTCACAGACATGTCGCCCTGAACCAACCACTCGAACTGGCGACGTAGCTCCTCGCGACGAGACTGAGGTACATATTTCTCTAGAAAGAGAGTAGAGAACTGCTGCCATGTGAGAGGTGCTGCTCCTGCAGGCCTACGCCTCTCAAACTCTTTCCACCAATCAAATGCGGGACCAGTGAACTGAAAGGTAGTAAATGAAACTCCGCTGGACTCAAGAATACCAGCCGTCCGCAACATCCTCTGAACACTTATCCAAGAAACCCTGGGCATCCTCGCCCTCAACGCCACCGAAATGGGGTGGCTGAAGTCTACCAAACCTCTCGAGACGACGCTGCTCGTCCTCGGGCATAACCTGGAACCATATGCTCTGGAGCTGGAGCTGGTGCAGGTGGAGGAATAACCGGTGCAACTACCGGAGTTGGGAAGGATCAAGTCCAAATCCCCAGTCACAATACTACCACGCATGTCACATGACGCATATTCCATCTCAGCACATCACTGTATAGTGCAAAATACGGGGTTTCAAACCCTCAGTACATTATCTATTGCCACCACTCACAAAATCAGCACCTCAATGCTCAAGTCATAAACAAGGTCCAGCCCCAAGCCTTTCCGACTGGCCCAACATGAACTCACGGAGATTATCTCTCGCCCCTCGTTCGGGGAAATCACAAGCCATAAGGCAATTATATTACTGAGCGCTCGATGCGTACACAGACGTGTGGAAGGAATTTTCAAAAGTATATCTCAAGTTGAATCAAGTACGCAATAAGAATTCCAAGAAGTGTGAAGTGTTTCCTAAAGGTTCGCGGCCTCCCTAGGATAAGTACAGGCGTCCCCGTACCGATCCACAAGACTCTACTAACCTGCTCAAGACTCATGAGGCCTAATAGCCTAGGCTCTGATACCAACTTGTCACGACCCCAAATCCGATCGTGATGGCGCCCAGCACATTGCTAGGCCAGCCTGACCAATCAATAACATCAACGAGGCTAGAAGCTCGCTTTATCCCATTTAAGCATATCAAAATACGAAATAACAGTGATACATATATCGAAAATGGGGAACCAGGTCCCAAAATATACCAACTCCCCTAGACCGCAGGGTCAAGAGTCATGAGCCTCTACTGAACATAAGTGTATAATGGTTTACAAAATACCAAGTACGGAAAGAAGCATCAATACAGAATCAAAAGACAGTAAGAAGGAATATCGGGTCTTGCGGACTCTGCAGCTACCTCGAATATCCTACAAATGTTGCCTCGCACAACTACTGGATCACTGTTGAGAGGTACCTGGATTTGCACACAAGGTGTAGGGAGTAAAATGAGTACTGCCAGACTCAGTGGTAATAAACAGGGGTAAGACAGTGCAGATAAGAAATCCGCAATAAATCACTATGTAAAGCTGTAATCAAATATCCTGTCATAGAATCGATATCAACTGTACATGTACCAACAAGTACCGGCAAAACAGTATAACAACTAGCAGATGTTGCTAAATGCAATGCAATGCATGACATGACCGCTACGACGTGTAGCCCAATCCAATTTGGGTACCCGTGCTCATTGTGGGGGTTCAGACTCCGGAGGGGCTCCTACAGCCCAAGCACAATATTACTGCGGCGTGCAGTCCGATCCAACATATATACCGCTGTGGCGCGCAGCCCGATCCACTACCAGTCGGCTAATATGCAAATACAGCCTCGCAGGCTCAAAAGTAGTTTTGAAAACATCTTTTATCATTTTTCAGTTGAAAATAGTAATATCAAGTTCCAGAGATTGGAAATAACATGATAACAGAAATAGCTGCAGACTGGTAGTACTAGCATGTCAATATCAGAAGACTATGATAACGATCCTCGCGGGATCTAATAACTGGCTTACAGCCCACAAGTATACTCAACCATCCAAGAAGGAGGTTCAACGGCTCAAGAGTAGCCATTATCACAATATAGTATGCAACCATCCGAGAAAAAGGTTCGACGGCTCAAGAATAGCCTAATATCATATCACAGTATCAACAAGTCGGACTAAGCCATAGTCCCCAATCACAATCGACCCCGCACTCACAAGAGGGTACGTGTCTCGCCGCTATACAACGTCACAAAGTGGTATACCGGGGTTTCGAACCCGCTGGTCATCACCCACATCTATTACTCACCTCAATACCGCGCGATGACTACTCCGCAATGCCCTTGCCACGAGAATCAAGCTCCGCTCGCATAGAATCTGATCAAATACAGTAAATACACATCAAATTAGACCAATGGAACGATACCCAGTCAAAACAATTCAATTTACACCAAAATTCACAAAGTTGCAAGTCAAATATTCGAAATCCTCATCTCGATACGAGTCTAGGCATATAAAATTTACCAAAATCGGACTCCATTTGCCCACTCAAATCGGTGTTTTTCTTCAATTTAGGCCTAGGGCTCAAACCCACCTTTAATCTTCCATTTACAGAAAATTAACCAAGGATTTCATGTTAAAATGATGTTATTAAGCCACAAAACTTACCTCCGATGAAACCCCGATGATTTCCCAGCAATCTCCCATCAATAACTTCTCTTGGAACTCAAAAATGGATGTTTGGGGTATGAAACCCGCGACTGGTTATGTTCTGGTTTTAACTTCACTGCCAGCCTAATTTCTTCATCGCGTTCGCGACGCCTCTCATGCGAACGCGATGCCTTATTCCTCTTCTTCATCGTGAACGCGACACTCATTCACGCATCCGCGAAGGTCAACTTCCCAGCATTCGGACTTCTCCTCTACGCGAACGCGTAGGCTCTCACGCGAACGCGTGGGTTCGCCTATTCCTTCTTCGCGATCGCGGCCTATTTCCACGCGAACGCGATGCTCACAACCTTCCTCTTACGCGATTGCGTCCCCCAGCAACGAGAACGCGATGACCATTTTCCCTCAACCTACGCGAACGTGGGCCTAGCCCTCGCGAACGCGAAGGCTTAACTGGTGCCCAGTGATCTACAATTTACATCAGCCTATTCCTTGCTTCCAAATGCCGGATGATGGTCCGGATTCACCCCGATGCCCCCTGGACCCCAACGAAAACCACCAACATACCCCAAAACACGATACAAACTTATACCAAGCATAAAAACACCATCCTAAACATCAAAATCACCAATTACACACGGATTCAAGCCTAAGTTTCTTCAAAACTTCCGAATTAATCAAATCTGGACCGTCCGTATCTTAAAATCTAACTGGTGGAAATATGTCTCTCATTTAATGAGACGACGACGTTTTGGGGGGATTTAATCCTGGCCATTGATCTCAATTGATCCAACAGCCAGGAATCGATTGAGTGTTACAGGTATGTAAGCCGGGTCTCTCAAAGAGACCGGCCATTCTCTTCATGCCTAACCCTAGCCGCCTTCTCTCTCAACCGTCTCCTTCTCGAACCTTCACCGGCCATAGAGTCTGGCCCTTTTCCATGGCCGTCTCCGGCCACCTCTCAACCCCAAGCCTTTCTTTCCCTGCTTCTCCACCATGAACCACCATGAAAACCCAAGAAACCCCGAAAAAAATTTAGCTTCTTGAAATTCCGATCATCGGAGATCTTCTCCGATGAACAAAACTTATGAGAACCACTCCCAAATTAACACTAGTGAACTCTCACCTCTTGATATATCACCCCTCACAAGCCGTTTACTTCGAATCTCACCCCATCCACTCGAATCTTCAAAAATAGGTTGCCAGAACCCTAACTCCGGTCGACCTAGAACCAAACCCCAAACAAAACCCCTCCTTTTAAACACCCTGAACCCGTCTCTGCTAGTAAAACAATAAAAAAGACTTCAACTTGAAGTCTGAAACAAAACTGGAAAAAAAGAAAGAAAAAAAAGGAAAAATAACAAGAAAAAGGAAAAGATAAAAGGGGAAACAGCACATGAGACACATCCTGCAAAGCTAAGTCCCCTTCCTTTCATTCTCTATTTTTATGTTTTGTGTTCTTTCATGTTTTCTCTGTGTACATGATTCATCTTCATCTTCTTTATGTTTTAGCATGCTTTTTGTCTGATTTCTTTTTCTTTTTAGTTGTTTAGCTAATTGCATGTTTAGACTAGTTTCATTCTTTGAAATAATCTCTGTTTAGTTATATTTCTCTCTTAAAAGCATGTCTCTTTGAGTTTCTTTGATAATTCTGCCTATTATACTTAATCAAATGTACCCGAGCATGATTAGGGTTTTCATTAGACTTTGACATGAGAAAGTTCTGACTATCCCACCTTTATGTTTAATTGACATACTCTGTTTGGAATTTGAATTATGAGTCTGTTTGATTGAAATTCAATAATATTCAATTTCTCCTCTTAGTTTTGGTTAAATGACAAGTAATCCTAATTTTATGGCTATGTATGCAATTTAATGTGAAAAGGCTATGTCTGCAATAATTTTGTGTTACTTGATTGTTGTTAAGCCTAATGTACTTAGGTGATATTGGTTATAGCTATAATAGTTTGATAATTAGATAAGTGGATAAGTCTGAAAGCATTGTTAAAGTAGTCAAGTAGGCTAAAATTGAAAACAACATAAAAATGGTCATAATTGGAATAAGTCATAAGAACGGTTAGTCTTGTAACTGGCCAACTCTGTAGTTCTTTAATTCAGAATTCATTGGCTATGTTCTAAATTGGTTAATTTTGAAATAACCAGAATCAAGTCTAAAACTGGCTAAGCTATGCAAGTCTTAGTTGGCCAGTGATAACTAATTGGTTAAAATTGCAAATCTAAGTCCAAACATTGGACTGGCTAAACCTTAAATAGTATAGACTTAAGTAAATAAGCAGGCTAGTCCTCCAAATTAACTCTAATAATAAAAAATGAAAGAAAAAGGCTAAAATTGAAATAAGATTGAAGTTCAAATCTGGCCAAGTCTTAAATGACTTACTAATACTGGCCAGAAGTTAAATAATAGTTGAAAACAGCATACCAAGACCTGGACAAGGTCGGGTAAATAGTAAATGCCATTAAGGGCATAATAGGAATAGAAAATGGCATAATTGTGGATTTAATAGAGCCTATGAGGACATTAAAGACATTTAGGCCTATAATTTCTGCAATATTGCACAAAACTAAGGGTATAATAGACCCAAATAAAAGGCAACTTAGTAAACAACCTTAGCAAGTGAGGGCACACTAGTAAAATACCCCAAAAAGAATCAATTAGAACCTTCCAGCACATGCTGGAGGGCAAATTCAAATATGAAAATGGTAGTTAAATGTAACAATTGGAAAAATTTATGGCAGGAAATGTTAAATAACTTTTCAACTTTCCCCCCAAAATTTTCACCGATCTCACCTATAAATAGACCACATTTGAGCCTGATTAGAGGCTGAATTTTTGAAATAGAAAATTCAGAAATACACATATAGATATATAGAGGAAAAACTGCCTGGGTTTTAGTCGAAGCTTATTCCTGAACCTATAGGAAATTTTCTACTGTTTTGTTGGTTTTCTATTGCTTGTTGCTGGGTATTTGCTTTGCTGTTTATCTGGGATTCAATAGATTGCTAAAATTCACTCATATTGCTGTTGCATTGCCTGTCGTGATCTAACTGCTATTTCCTGCCTATTCTCCCTTAGACTCATTGGTTTTTCTATTGCTGAATCAGGTACACAATTCAAAACTTTGTAATTGCAATTGGAGTTGAATCGAAGAAATAGAATGTCTATTTGATACCAGTTTTCGTTATTGTCCTCTGAATCTGTCTTATTTCGTAGATTAATTAGCCTTAGTTGAATTTTGTAATTTGATAGGAAATGATTGTATAATTATCTCTCACAAGGCACAAACTGGTGCTGAAAAACAATGTAATAGGGTAGTATGTAGATTACAGTAGTAATAGTAATCATAATCACCTAGCTAATAAAATAGGTCAATTACTAAATCTGGTATAAAAGCAAACTTGCAAATGAATTGGTAATTAACAATACTAGTATGCAGTAGCAGGTTTAAATCAAAACGAATCGGATTAATTTGAACAACATTAGTAGTTGACGAAACATTGCAGTTAAGTGAAGTCGCACATCATGTTAATTTAGTTTCAATTTTAATTATTCAATTAGCTCTCTGAAAACTGCAAATGACTGAGTATAGTATGTTATCAATAATATAGATTAGTTTTAGATATTACATAACTGGAATTCATTAGTTTAAATAGCCGTCAAATGCAAAAAAAAAAACAAAAATAGCCTATTAATTAGATGTAATTCACATTAGACATTCAAAGTTTGAGATTATTCATGTAATACTGTATTTCATTTCCTTTACTAAATAAAAATTTGTTCAAATTCTGTTACATTTTGAATCCTTCTCTTCCGTGTAAATAATGATTCCTGCTTGATGTTCTTCTTCTCTAATTATGTATGATCTGGGCCTAATAGACTGTGAAGGCCCAAAGTTGTATAAGTCTGCTATTGGGCTTCTGTTGAATGTGATTCAGCTCGTTCCTGGGTTTTCAATACCCAGGAATGTAGTCTGATATCTGTTAAGCCCAAATCCAGGCCCATGTGTAAATACAATAAGACCTGGATTCTGATGATGGAAATAATGAATTAAGGAAAAACCAAATAGAAACACATAGCACATATTAGGATCAGCCTATTAAAATGAGTTGGGATGAGCCTCGCATTAAAAATGAAGCAGTGGGGCCCCCAAATAAATAAGTAAATTATATATGTTAGACTCAGGAAGGTTGTTAGATAATTTCACAACATTTCCAAAATATTAAAAAGTCGATAGATGATTAGGGCACGATTTAAGAATATATTTTCCTTAATACGAGTGCACATTTGATGTGACCCAAATCATAAATCCCGGCGAAGCCGAAGCGTGTTAAGGGTCACATGCGTACTAGTTGCGGTGTGATTTGAAATACGTTTTCGTGATGTCGTAATTCGTAAAAAATTTTAAAGTTGAAACATGTGTATATTGCTAAAAGGCATGTAATAAGTCATATAAAACCGAAAATGACAGTTGAGCGACCGTGCTAAAACCACGGAATCCGGGAGTGCCTAACACCTTCTCCCGGGTTAACAGAATTCCTTATCTAGGTTTCTAATTTCGTAGACTGTAATACAGAGTCAATTTCCTCGGATTCGGGATTAATCGGTGACTTGGGACACCATTATCTTCCCAAGTGGCAACTCTAAAATTATAAATAAAATCCCGGACCGATTGTCCTTTATTTGGAAAAACTCCTTCCTCGTTGTTATTATATCCTTCCCGGGTATTCATGATATCGAGGTATACCTTATTCTCCTAATCGGGAATTAAACCAAAAAAGGTAGTAAAAAGGGAGGTGTGACAATGACATAAAAGACTCCCACTTTTATTTAAAGGTTTATTATTGTTATTAATGTTCGTTGTTATCCAAAGGTCTTAAATGTTTGGCTTGCCCTTCTCCAACAGTAGGTGCCATCACAACTCCCGATGGTAGAAAATCCTAGTCGTGACATACAATCATAATTTTGATGAATAGTGGGACTGTCACGACCCAATTCCCACCCGATTGTGATGGCGCCTCTCGTGAAGATAAGGCCAGCCAACAGAACATTAACACCTTGTTTTAATAGTCATTAACATGAATAAGTCTAAAACACGGATAATATAACCATTAATGCGGAATAAGAGTGATAATAGGGATACCATCCTGAATCCAACTCGAAATCAGGGTGTCACAAGTCACGAGCTACTACAGAGTTTAAATGAATACTACAAGTCTGTATCTAAGAACATAGTCCAAAGATAAATGAAATACAGAAGATAAGGAAGAAACGCGGCTGTGGACATCGACAACTACTTCGTCTCTCCGGGTCCGCCTGGTCTGGTACAAAATCAGCGTTCTGGAATGAACTCTGCTATGCCTGTATCTGCACACATGGTGCAGGGAGTAATGTGAGTACTTCGACCCAGTGAGTAATAAAAATATATAACGAATGAGAACATAAAATCCCATGAAGGCACAAGTAATACTATCTCAAGCAGTAAAATTAGATAAACAGTAAAAACAGTGAAATATAGTAAGAAATTCTCTTTGAAAATAGCTAAAACAATTATTTTCAATCAGTAATAAATGCTCAGAAACCTATCCCTCGGGCGCAATATCAAACTCTCGGCTCAATGCTAGCCCCGCAGGCTCAGTATGAATCATACAATACAATATCATCCCTTCGGGCTCACTGTCAATCACATGGGTACCCGTGCTCATTGTGGGTGTGCAGACTCCGGAGGGACTCCTACAGTCCAAGCACTATCAATAAGGCCTGAAAGCCTGAACAATATCAATATAAGGCCTGAAAGCCTGCTCATAAAACACTCGAGGCCTGAAAGTCTCCTTACATATCACTCGAGGCCTGAAAGCCTCCTCACCAATCACTCGAGGCCCGAAAGCTTCCTCACCAATCACTCAAAGCTTGAAAGCCTCCTCACCAATCACTCAAGGCCTTAAAGCCTATTCACCAATCACTCCAGGCCTGAAAGTCTCCTCACATCACTCATCATCCTCACACATGGCCCTCGGCCTAAATCAGTCCAAAAATAATCAAAAGCCCCTCGTGCGTAAGTAAAACAATAATACTCAGCTCAAATATCAATTAAAACTCCAAGTTTGAGTAAAATTTAACTAAGTTCATGAAACAGTGTAAATCACATGGACAAAGTTCGAATAATATTTCAAATAGTTAGGAAACAGTGATAATAGTTCATAAAGAGTTCAAACAATCGACAATAAGCCCCAAATATGGCAATAAGCCAAAATTATAGTGAAAAACAACAAGTCATCGCTAACACGCGATAAAAATATCATTTGGACTGGACCAAGTCACAGTCCCCAATAGTAAATGACTCCACGCTCGTCATTGAATGCGTGTCTCATCTCAACACAACACCAAGTTGTGCAAATTCGAGGTTTCAAGCCCTCAGGATATCATTTAAGGTCATTACTCACCTCTAGCCAGCCAAAAGTCTAGCTCGATATGCCTTTTCCTCTCGAATCGACCTCCTCATGCTCGAATCTGATCAAAACCACAAGGAATATGTCACAATAGGCTAATGAATCATAACCCAATTGAAAAGACTCAAAAAATATCAAAAATCATGAAGTTGGCAAAACCCGAGCCCCGGGCCCACTTCTAAAAAAATTATGACATTCATATTACCGGATTCCTCGTCTTTCCATGAGTCCGTACATATCAAATTTACCAAAATTGGAGTTCAAATGCCCCTTCAAATCCCATATTTTTATTTCAAAAACCAAGCCCTAGTTCTTCAAATTTTCCCCCAGATTTCCAAGAATTAAAGGTTGATTTTTCAATAAAATAATATTTCTAGGTCACAAGACTTACCTCCAATCAATATCCGTCAAAATCCTCTTCAATTTCTACCAAAAATCTCTTAAGGTGGTCAACAATGGAGGAAAAAAAGAATGGACTCGTGGATGAAATAATATAAAAACCCTTCTATACGCCCAGTTTTAACCCTATGCGAATGCGGTAAACCCCCGCATTCTCGATGAACGAAATTCGTTGACCAACAAAATTACTCTACGCGAACGCAGCTCCGAGTCCGTGAATGCGGTGCACAAGTTTCTTCACTTATGCGAACGTGGCCCATACATCGCGATCGTAATGAACAACTTGACAGGGCCCCCAGGGCCCCTTCTACGCGAACGCGAGACAACCCATGCGAATGCGATGGTCCAGAAATTTCCCTTCCGTCAACGCGAAGGCAAAACTTGGCATGCAACTGCTGTGAAATTTTCTGCAGCAAAATTCAAGTTTAAAACTTTAGTTTAGCCATCCGAAATCACCCCGAGGCCCTCGGGACCTCAACCAAAGGCAACAACATATTCCAAAACATCATACAAACTTGTTCCAATCATTAAAATACATCAAACAACACTAAAATCATCAATTCACATCGGATTTAAGCCTAAGTTTCTTAAAAACTTCTGGAATGTGCATTCGATCAAAAACCCATCCAAAACACCTACGAATGACCTAAAATTTTACACACACATGAAATACCTAACGGAGCCCCAAATCAAAATCTCACCTACCAACCAGAATTCGCCAAAATACTAACTTCGCCACTTCAAGCCCAATTCTACACTAGACCTCCAAAACCAATTCCGATCACACTCCTAAGTCACAAATAATCCCCCAAAGCTAACCGAATCACTAGAAATCACATTTGAGCCCTCTAACTAAATAGTCAACTTCCATTTGACTCTTTCAAAACGAACTTTCCTTAAAGAGACTAAGTGTCTCATTTCCATCTAAAACCAATCCAATTTGACCCGATCACCTCAAATACTGATAATGTAGTATAGAGAAACATAATATGGGGGAAACGAGAAAGTACTCACGTGACGATGTGCCAGGTCGTCACAAGGAGGTTATTTATATCCTGATTAAAAGTAGTGGGAGTAGTGGATATCCATATTTACTAAATATTTTGTAACACTCCCCCTTGGATGTTCAAAAATATAGATAATATGCCTCATTAAAACCTTACTAAGAAAAAATCCGGTGGGAAAAAATCTTAGTAAAGGAAAAAGAGTACTTATATCTGTAATACGCTTTATTTGCTGCCTCGTTAAAAACCAGTAAAACCTAGTGGGACCAAACCTAGGCTAAGGGAAAAAGAGTAAAATGCGTATGTTACTCCCTCTCATGAAATATCACTTTATTTCTCGAAGGCTTCGCATTCCAATCTTCTGTCTCAACATCTCAAATGTTGAGGTTGGTAAAGCCTTAGTGAATAGATAAGCCAAATTTGCATATGAACGAATCTGTTGAATACTAATTTCACCATTTTGTTGAAGATCATGTGTGAAAAAGAACTTTGGTGAAATATGCTTTGTTCTGTCTCCTTTGATATACCCCCCTTTCAGTTGAGAAATACAAGCAACATTATCTTTATATAGTGTTGTTGGATTATTCTTTTTCATAAGAAAACCACACATTTCCAGAATATGCTGAGTCATTGATCTCAACCAAACACATTCCCGACTAGCTTCATAAATGGCTATTATCTCAGCATGATTTGAAGATGTGGAAGCTATTGTTTGTTTCATTGAATGCCATGATATAGCAGTACCCCTATATGCAAACAAATAGCCTATTTGAGATCAGGCTTTATGTGGATAAGACAAATAACCTGCATCGGCATAGCCAATCATTTCTGACTTGAATTCATTAGAATAAAACAGTCTCATATCTATGGTTCCCTGAATATTTCCAAATATATGATTAACACCATTACAATGTATTCTTATTAGGGAGGAACTGAATCTTGCTAATAAGCTCACTACAAAAGTAATATCTGGTCGAGTATTATTGGCAAGATACATCGGTGAGCCAATTGCGCTAAGATATGAGATTTCAGCACCAACAAGCTCTTCATCATTTTCTTGAGGCCAAAATGGATCTTTATTTATAACAAGCGATCTCACAACCATTGGGGTACTCAATAGGTGTGCATTATCCATCTAAAATTGCTTTAAAAGCTTTTGAGTATATGTCGATTGATGGACAAAAATTTCATTTAGTACATGCTCAATTTGTAGGCCAAGACAAAATTTTGTCTTACCAAGATCTTTCATTTCAAACTCTTTCTTGAAACACTCTATAGCCTTTGTAAGCTCTTTAGAAGTGTCAATGATATTCAAGTCATCAACATACACAGCTATGATGTCAAATTCAGATCCAAACCTCTTAATAAAGATACAATGGCAAATAGGGTCATTTGTGTACCCTTCCTTTAGCAAATACTCGTCAGGTCAATTGTACCACATCATTCCCGATGCTTCAATCCATATAATGATTTTTGAAGCTTTATTGAACAAGTTTCTCTTAAACTTTTATGTGCTTCAGTTACTTTTAAATCGTTCAGGGATTTTCATAAAAAAATTATTATCTAGTGAGCCATATAAGTATGTTGTGAAAACATCCATCAACCGCATACCAAACTTTTCATGAACTGCCAGATTTATTAGATACCTGAAGGTAATTGCATCTACCACATGAGAATATATCTCCATATAATCAATGGCAGACCTTTGTGAAAACCCTTGTGCTACACGTGCTTTATATATTACGACTTCACCTTTCTCATCTCGTTTTCGCACAAAACCCCATTTGTACCCCACTAGCTTTACACCTTCAGGCGTTCGAACTATTGGTCCGAAAATTTCACGCTTTTTGAGTGAAGCCAATTATGCTTGAATTGCATTTTTTATTTTGGCCAATCATTTCTTTGTCAACATTCTCCGATAGATTTTGGCTAAAGATCCTCATCTTGTTGCATTATTTCAACTGCAACATTATATACAAAATTATTGTTAACAACAACGTTATTTCGGTTCCATCTTTTTCCTGTAGAGACATAATTTATTGAGGTCTCTTCATTTTTATCATTTCCAGGTACTAGAACCTCCTGGGAGATCTTATCAATTGCTATGTCTTTATGTTCCTCTTGAGCAATTGCCTCCATGTTATGATCACCTTGATCATTTTCTCCTTTCCTTTTTCGGGCATTCTTATCCTTGGAACCAATTGGTCTACTACTTTTAAGGCGTGGCCTAGACTCATTTGCATCATCATACTATCCAATTGGGGCAACAACTCAAATTGGAGCATTTACAGCTAGAATATGCAATTTAGTAACCCGTGGAAGGTTAGTAAATGCATCTGGCAATTGATTTGCAATATTTTGCATATAAATGATCTTTTGAACTTCTTGTTAACATTGATTTGTACGAGGATCCAAATGAGATAGAGATAATACATTTCAATCTATATCTTTTTCTTGTAATTTATTTTCTTCCCGTAATGTTGGAAAAACTGATTCATCAAAATGATAATCAACAAATCCAGATGTAAACAAATCTCTTGTCATAGGCTCCAAATATTTAATAATAGAAGGAGATTCATAACCAACATATACTCCCAACCTTCTCTAGGGATCCATATTTGTACGTTGTGGTGGAGCAACTAGAACATATACCGCACATCCAAAAATTCTTAGATGGGAAATATTTGGCTCCTGACCAAAAGCCAACTATAATGGGGAGACTTTATGATAACTGGTTGGCGTTATGCACATAAGTATTGCTGCATGCAAAATAGCATGTCCCCACACTGAAAGGGGAAGTCTTGTCCTGATTAGCAATGGTTTAGAGTATGAACCTGAGCAACATGATGCTCAACTTTTATTCCAGTGGCCATACAATAATCTGTAAAGACCTGAGATGTAAATTCACTAGCATTATCAAGACGAATCGTCTTAATTGTGTTATCTGGAAATTGTGCTCTAAACCTTATTATATGGTCCAACAATCTCGCAAATGCCATATTACGAGTTGATTATAAGCACACATGTGACTATCTTGTAGATGCGTCTATCAAGATCATAAAATACTTGAATGGTCCACATTGATGGTGTATAGGCCCACATATATCACCATGTATACGTTCTAGAAATACAGGGGATTCAATCCTAACTTTAGTTGCTGATGGTTTAATAACCAATTTTCCTTGAGAACAAGCAGCACAAGAGAATTCCTTAAATTGAAGAATCTTCTTGTTCTTCAATGTGTGCCCATTTGAATTCTCTATAATTCTACCCATCATCTTAGAATCGGGATGGTCCAACCGGTCATGCAAAATGATAAAATCATTAGAAGTAGTAAACCTTTTGTTTACCATGGCATGTGATTCAACCGCACCAATATTTGTGTGGTACAACCCAGAAGAAAATGCGGGTAATTTTTCATGCACATATCTTTTACCCATTTTTATTGTAGTAATATAAAGGTATTCAACCTTTTCTTCGTTTGATGTATCAACATGGTAGCCATTTTGGCGAATAGCTTTGAAACTCAATAAGTTTCTTTGAGACTCACTACAATATAATGCATTATCAATAGTTAATATTGTTCCTCCAGGTAGTAATAAGGCCGCTTTTCCAGAGCCTTCAATCAACTTTGTACTACCAGATATTGTATTAACATAGGTTTTTTTCATAACCAAATAAGAAAAAAAATTCTCTTCTCTTAATATTGTGTGAGTTGTAGCACTGTCCAAAAGACATAAATCTTCATTACTCATCTTGGATCCTATTAAAGACTGGGAATTTTAATTTCTTCATAGAAAAAAAATAAAAGTACATCATGAGAAATACGGAAAAACCAATATTACCAACAACAACATAAGACAATACTACTTGAAAATAAAAACAACTTCAGACGAGACAAAAACACTAAAAATAAAAATGACAACATAATTGCATTCTCTAGTAAAATGATCAAACATTAGTTTTGATCTCCAAAGAAGTCTTCAATTTCCAAATGAGTATGATCACTAAGGCCTTGAAAATCATCATCATTCAACAGAAGATTTACCTCGACATTGTCATTATTTTTTTTTGAAGGCCCTACCTCAAAATCATTTTTAAAGGTCAAGTGTGACTCCACTGGGCATTAGCAGAAGATACTACAACATTATTTGCCTTTCTTTTGATGGAGTTTTGATAAAACCTGACAAAATGCTCAGGTTTATGATATTCAATTTTCCAATGACCTTTCGTGCCACAACAGTGGCAGTTAACGCTTTTGCTTCTTGAAGGATTGTTTTGAGAACCCATATTATTTTCTTATTTGCCATGACTACCACGTTGATGACTATTATATCGTCTTTTTCCATTGTCATGCACATGTGCATTCATATAGCCATGATTATTATTCTGTCTTTTTCCAGGCTTATCACGTCTAGCTGCCATATTCGCTTTAGGAAGCGGAGCTGACCCTATGGGACGGGCTTCATGATTTTTCAGCAAAATGGTATTATGTTTCTCAACCACCAGAAGGTATGAGATCAATTCAGAATACTTTTTAAAATCCCTTTTACGGTATTGCTATTGTAATACCATATTTGAGGCATGAAAAGTTGTTAGAGTCTTTTCGAGCAAATCCTCATCATTCACAACTTCCCCACATAATTTCAATTGGGAAGTTATTCGAAATACGACAGAGTTATACTCACTTACGGTCTTAAACTCTTGCAACCGTAAGTGCATCCACTCATATCGATCCCTTAGCAATATTGTAGCCTTAAAGTGATCATACCTTTCCTTCAGGACAGTCCACAATTCAAGTGGATCTTTCATTGTTAAATATCCAACCTTCATGCAAATGATGACGAAGGAAAATCATGGCATTTGCTTTGTCCTGGCTTGATGCCTGTGACGACCCAAAGGGTCATCACCTATTTTCCTCACTTGTTCCGCACTTCCGAGGCCTTGAAAACCTCATTCTATGTTGCCTCGATTTACGTGCACGATCCAGGCATGTAGCTAGAATGCTTTTATGATAGAATATATGAATTCTATGAGAAATTTGAAGAAAAATAATATTAATATTGATATAGTTGATTTTGGTCAACATTTTTGGTAAACAGACCTGGACCCAAGATCGAACGGTCCCGAAAGGTCCGTAGGAAAATGTGACGAGCCAAAGGGTCATCACATATTTTATTAATCATTTCGAGCTTCTGAGGTCCTGAAAACCTCATTTATAGTTGCCTCGATTTGCGTGCGCAGTTCGGACGCGAAGCTGAAAAAACAATTTTTATGTTGAAATATATGAAAAATGTGAGAAATTTGAAGAATTTTGATATTAATATTGATATGGTTGACTTTGGTCAACATTTTTGGTAAACGTGCCCGGACTCGTGATCTGACGGTCTCAGAAAATCCGTAGAAAAATATGAAACTTGGGCGTATGCTCGGAATTGAAATCCGAGGTTTAGAACCCCGGTAAAAGAATTTTTCTGTAAAAATTGTTTTCTGAAAATGTTTAAGGAAAATGAAACTGAATTTTATCAAAAAGTAATGGTATCGGGCTCGTATTTTGGTTGCGACGCCCGGTACAGGTCATATATGTTGGTTAAGCGTTTCCTGTAAAGTTTGGTTGAAAACGGACGTCGTTTTACGTGTTTCGGCCTTAAATTGGAAAATTTGGAAGTTTATGAAATTTGAAAGATTTCTTGGATTTCATGGTTTAATTCATTGTTTTTAATGTTATTTTGGTGATTTGATCACACGAGTAAGTTTGTAGGATGTTTTTGAGTTAGTGTATGTGTTTGGTTAGGAGCCCCGAGGGCTCGGGAGTATTTCGGAGGTGTCTTAGATTGTTTTCGGACTTAAGAAAATTTCAGAAAAAAAATTGCAGAAATAGTACCCCGGAACAGTACCATGTACAGTACCCCCATGTACGGTCCGTGTACAGTACTCCATTTACAGTACCGTGTACACTACCTATGAACAGTACGTGTACAGTCCCGTGAATAGTACCGTGTACAGTACCCCCATGTACAGTACCGTGAACAGTACCGTGTACAGTCCGTGAACAGTAAAAACGCGTGAACAGTACCCCCAAATTTCTGGACAGAATACTTATTTCTGGAAAATGAGATTTGTCCCATTTTTCATTTTTTTTGTCAAATTGGAGCTTGGGAAGAGGCGATTTTCGAGAAATTTTTAGAGAAAACAACGGGGTAAGTGTTCTTAACTTAATTGTGGTTATATTACTCGAGTCTATTGCAAGTTTTGTCATTAAATCCATGAATTTTGCGGGAAAAGCTTAGAAACCCTCTCGAATAGATTTGAGGATTAGAGGGTCGAAATGTTATCGAAAATTAGTAATTTTGGTATGGTTGAACTCATATCGGAATGGGTGTTTGGATTTCGCAAGTTTTTTCGGGATTCGAAATATGGGTCCCACTATTGAATTTTAAAATATATTTCGTAATTTATCCGAAAAATTAGTAAATTTATTATCCAATTCATTCCTACGATTCGTGTTGAGTATTTCGAATTGTTTGTGAATAGATTTGAAGCATTTGGAGACAAAATTAAAAGGAAAAGTGGCGTGTAAGCATTGAGTTGACCTTAAACTTTCGAGGTAAGTGTTTGTTCTATCCTAGCTTGAGGGAATATGATTATGTGCTATGTGCTATGTGATCGAGTGCGGTGTATGGGCTGTGGTGATGAGCATCCATACACCGGTGTCTAGCATGACCGTGAGTCGCTGTTGATACTTGTTGTGAGACATATTGAAGATAAATTGTTGAACCCTTGCCGGGTTGTAGAGTTGCTATTGTCCTCCCTTGCCGGGACTTGTTGTGAAGTGAGATGCTGATTGCCCTTGCCGGGACTTTGTTGTGATGATTATTGTGTCCCTTGCCGGGACGGTTCATGAATTATTATTTTCATTCTCTGCACTTAACTGTGATTGTTATTTGGGTGAGGAAGAGTGATAATGCACGAAGGGTGATGTCGTGCCTTGATTTATTGATTATGCATGAAGGTTAATGTCGTGCCCTGATTTATTGATTATGCACGAAGGTTAATGTTGTGCCCTGATTTATTGAACCATGTACGAAGGACCATGTCGTACCATGGATGTGAGGATGAGAGTAAAAGCACGAAGGGTGATGCCGTGCACTTTATTGCTTATTTGGTGAGGATGAGAGTAAGAGCACGAAGGGTGATGCCGTGCAACTATTTGCCATTCCTTGACTTGATATTACATGTTTTCCATTATACTTTGTTTTCCTTGTGGACTTGTTAACTGTTGTTAATTGCTGAGTTCTTCTGAGATATTCCTTGTTGAGTTGTTACTTGATTATTTCTCGTTATCTTGTGGTGTATATATATATATAGAACTGCACAGGTTTACGTGGGAATCAGTCCAATATAGTTCGGAAAGTTTTGTGTCACGACCCCAAATCCGGTCGTGATGGCGCCCAGCACATTGCTAAGCCAGCCTGACCAATCCATATCAACCACGGAGCTAGAAGCTCTCTTTAACCCATTAAGCAAATTAATTCAAGAAATAACCGCGATATATGTAACGAAAACGGGGAACCAAGTCCCATAATACATCAACTCCCATAGACCAAGGGTCAAGAGTCATGAGCCTCTACCGAACATGAGTGTATAAAGGTTTACAAGATACCAAGTGCGGAAAGAAATGACAATACAAAATCAAAAGACAAGTAGGAAGGAATATCGGGTCCTGCGGACTCGCCAGCTACCTCGAATATTGTCACGAGATGTCGCCTCGCACAGCCTATCGGATCACTGCCGAGAGGTACTTGGATCCGCACACAAGGTGCGGGGAGTAAAATGAGTACTGCCGGACTCGGTGGTAATAAACAAGGATAAGACAGCTGAGATAAGAAATCCGCAATAAAGCACTATGTAAATCTATAATCGGCTACCCTGTCATAGAATCAATCTTCACTGGTACCTGTACAAATAATTACCAATAAAGAGCATAACAACTAGCGGATGTAGCTAAATGCAATGCAATGCATGATATGACCGCTACGGCGCGTAGCCCGACTTCAATTTTGGGTACCCGTGCTCTCTGTGGGGGTTCAGACTCGGAGGGGCTCCTACAGCCCAAGCACATCTCATAGAGATATTCCTACGGCATGCAGTCCGATCCAACATATATCTCGCTGCGGCGCGCAGCCCGATCCACTACGAGTCAGCTAATATGCAGATACAACCTCGCAGGCTCCAAAAATAGTTTTTGAAAACTCTTTTATCATTTTTCAGTTGGAAAACAGTAATACCAAGTTCCAGAGATTGGAATTAGCAAAATAACAAAAATAGTTGCGGACTAGTAGTAAACTAGCATGTCTATATGATAAGACAATGATAACGATCCTCACGGGATCCAATAACTGGCTCACGACCCACATGTATACTCAACCGCCCAAGAAGGGGGTTCCTCGGCTCAAGAGTGGCCATTATCACAATATATATATATATATGCAACCATCCGAGAAGGAGGTTCGACGGCTCGAGAATAGCCAATAATACGGTATCAACAGGTCGGACTAATATATAGTCTCCAGTTCATGATCGACCCCGCACTCTCAAGAGTGTGCGTGTCTCACCGCTATACAGCGTCACAAAGTGGTATACCGGGGTTTCGAACCCGCTGGTCATCACCCGCATCTATTACTCACCTCAATATAGCGCGACGACTATTCCGCAATGCCCTTGCCACGAGAATCAAGCTCCGCACGCGTAGAATCTGATCAAATACGGTAGAAATACAACAAATTAGGCCAATGGGACTACACCCAATCAATACAACTCAATTTACATCAAAATTCCCAAAGTTGTCAAAACCCGACTTTCGGTACGCTTATCGAAAAATCACGAAAGTCACATATTCGGAACCACTCATCTCGATACGAGTCTAAGCATATCAATTTTACCAAATTCGGACTCCATTTGCCCATTCAAAACCTTGATTTTCTAAAGTTCAAGCCTAGGGCTAAATCCTCCATAAATTACCCCAAATTCCTCCATTTTCATGATATAATTGCATAATATTACCAATACTAATCATAGATTAAGTCCATAGTTGATTACCTGATGATTTCCCTTGAATTTCTCTTCAAAATCGCCCAAATCGCCTCTAAAGCCGAGACCCAAATGTGTGAAATGTTCTGAAATTTTTCTAACTTCCGATACACTTAACTTACAGCGATTTTCGCTTCTGCGGAAGAATTTCCGCTCCTACGAGTCCGTATCCGCGACCAAAGGGTCGCTTCAGCGGTTCCAGGCCTGGCCGGCCACTTCCGCTTCTGCGAGCAAAGGGCCGCTTAAGCGCCTCCGCTTCTGCGATGGAACTTCCGCTTCTGCGGAAACATCCGCTCCTGCGCTCCAGAGTCCGCTCCTGCGGACTCGCCCAGGCGGTCAAATGTCCGCTTCTGCGGACCATTCCCATTTTCTTCTCGTCCGCTTCTGCGATCACTGGAACGCACCAGCGATGCCGCTTCAGCGGAAAGGAGTCCGCTTCTGCGGAGCCAAGCGCCCCTGCGCCCCTCGTCCGCTTCTGCGGACTCGCTCCTGCGCCCGTAATTCCGCAGGAGCGGAAACAACAGAAACAGGATCCCAACCTGCAATTTCCATGATTTGCTTCCGTTTAACCATCCGAAAACACCCCGAGGCCCCCGGGACCCCAACGAAAACCACCAAGATACTCCAAAACACGATACGAACTTGTTCCAATCATAAAAACACCATCCTAAACATTAAAAATCACCAATTACACACGGATTCAAGCCTAAATTCTTTAAAACATTCCGAACTACACAATCAATCAAAAACCCGACTAAACGACGTCCGAATGACCTGAAATTTTGCAGGCACATCCAAAATCACCTAACGGAGCTACTGCAACTTGTCGGAATTCCATTCCGACCCCGGATCAAAATCTCACCTACCGTTCGGATTTCGCCAAAATTCAACCTTAGCCAATTCAAGCCTATTTCTACACCGGGCCTCCAAATTCAATTCCGATCGCTCCCCTAAGTCACAATTCACCTCCCGGAACTAACCGAATCATCAGAATCCGATTCCGAGCCCTCTAACCAAATAGTCAACTCCGGGTTGACTTTCCTTATTCAAGTCTCCTTCAAAAAGGCTATATGCCTCATTTTCAATCCAATTCACTCCTAATTCACCCGATAGACTTTAATACTGATATAAAAGCGTAAAACATACAATTTCAACATAACAGGGTGGTAATTCCCGTGACGACGAGCCAGGTCGTCACATTCTCCCCCTCTTAAGCATACGCTCGTCCTCGAGCGGGTCAAGAATCATACCTGAAGTTTCAAACAAGTGAGGATATCTGCTCCGCATCTCCCGCTCGATCTCCCAAGTGGCCTCCTCCACGGGTCGACCTCTCCACTGAACCTTAACTGATGCAATCTCCTTAGACCTCAATTTTCTCACCTGCCGTCCCAAAATGGCAATAGGCTCCACATAATAAGATAGATCACCATCAAGCTGAATGGTGCTGAAATCTAATACATGAGACGGATCTCCAATGTACTTCCGGAGCATAGACACATGGAATACTGGATGAACGCCGGATAAGCTGGGCGGCAAGGCCAACTCATATGCCACCTCTCCAACTCTCCTAAGTATCTCAAAAGGACCAATGTACCTGGGACTCAACTTTCCTTTCTTCCCAAACCTCATGACACCCTTCATAGGTGAAATCTTCAACAATACTCCGTCACCAACCATGAAAGACAACTCTCGAACTCTACGGTCCGCATAACTCTTCTGACGAGACTGTGTTGTACGAAGCCTCTCCTGGATCAACTTTGCTCTATCCAGAGCATCCTGAACTAACTCAGTCCCTATCAATCTAACCTCACCAGGCTCAAACCATCCCACGGGGGATCTACACCGCCTGCCATACAATGCCTCATACGGGGCCATCTGAATACTCGACTGATAACCGTTGTTGTAGGCAAACTCAGCAAGTGGTAGGAACTCATCCCACGAACCACCAAAATCAATCACACAAGCTCGCAACATATCCTCCAAGATCCGAATAGTGCGCTCAGACTGTCCGTCTGTCTGGGGGTGAAATGCTGTACTCAACTCAACCCGCGTACCTATCTCTCGCTGAAATGCTCTCCAAAACTGAGAAGTGAACTGAGTACCCCTGTCGGATATGATAGACACTGGGACTCCATGCAACCGAACAATCTCTCGAATAAAGATCGCCGCCAACCGCTCCGATGAGTAGGTAGTACTAACTGGAATGAAGTGAGCTGACTTGGTCAGTCTATCCACAATCACCCATACAGAATCAAACTTCCTCGCCGTTCGAGGGAGTCCAGTAACAAAGTCCATAGTGATTCTCTCCCATTTCCACTCAGGAATAACAATGCGCTGAAATACACCACCGGGCCTCCGGTGCTCGTACTTAACCTGCTGACAGTTGAGGCACCGTGCTACATGTCTGACAATGTCCATTTTCATCTTTCTCCACCAATAGTGCTGTTTCAAATCTTGATACATCTTCGCGGCTCCTGGATGGATTGAATACCGCGAGCTATGGGCCTCCTCCAGAATCAACTCACGAAGGCCATCAACATTAGGCACACATATCCGGCCCTGCATCCTCAATACATCGTCACTATCAATGGTGACATCTCTAGCATCATCATGCTCGACTCTATCCCTAAGGACAGCCAAATGTGGGTCATCATACTGGCGCTCACGAATACGATCATATAGAGATGACCCAGATACAACACAAGCCAATACCCTGCTGGGCTCCGAAATATCTAACCTCACTAGCCGGTTGGCTTGCACCTGAACATCATGAGCAAATGGCCTCTCCTCCGCTGGAATATATGCCAAGCTCCCCATACTGACCGCCTTCCGGCTCAAAGCATCGGCCACCACATTGGCCTTCCCCGGATGATATAATATAGTAATGTCATAATCCTTCAGCAACTCTAGCCATCTCCTCTGTCTCAAATTAAGGTCTTTCTGTTTGAACAAGTGCTGGAGACTACGATGGTCGGTATACACCTCACAAGACACACCGTACAAATAGTGCCTCCAAATCTTCAAGGCATGAACAATGGCGGCTAGCTCCAAGTCATGAACAGGGATAGTTCTTCTCATGTGGCTTCAACTGCCGAGAAGCATAAGCAATTACCTTACCTTCCCGCATCAACACACAACCTATCCCCACTCTCGAGGCATCACAATAAACGGTATATGAACCTGAAGTTGATGGCAATACTAACACTGGAGCTGTGGTCAAAGCTGTCTTGAGCTTCTGAAAGCTCTCCTCGCACTCATCCGACCACACGAATGGTGCACCCTTCTGGGTCAATTTAGTCAATGAAGAAGCAATGGATGAAAATCCCCGAACAAACCGGCGATAATATCCCGCCAAACCAAGAAAACTCCTGATCTCTGTAGCTGAGGACGGTCTAGGCCAACTCTGCACCGCCTCTATCTTTTTCTGATCAACCTGAATACCATCACGAGACACCACATGTCCCAGAAATGCTACGGACTCGAGCCAAAACTCGCACTTGGAGAATTTAGCATATAGTTTCTCCTCCCTCAATCTCTGCAACACAATACTCAAATGCTGAGCATGCTCCTCCTGACTACGGGAGTAGACTAGAATGTCATCAATGAACACAATCACAAATGAATCCAAATAAGGCCTGAACACACTGTTCATCAGATGCATAAATGCTGCTGGGGCGTTGGTCAGCCCAAAAGACATCACAAGAAACTCATATTGACCATATCGGGTCCTGAATGCAGTCTTCATAATATCCGAGTCCCTGATCTTCAGCTGATGATAGCCCGAACGAAGATCGATCTTAGAAAACACCCTTGCACCCTGTAACTGGTCAAACAAATCATCTATGCGCGGTAGAGGGTACTTGTTCTTCACTGTCACTTTGTTCAATTGCCTATAATCAATACACATTTGCATGGAACCATCTTTCTTTTTAACAAATAATACCGGTGCACCCCACGGAGACACACTAGGGCGGATGAAACCCTTATCCAGAAGTTCTTGAAGCTGCTCTTTTAGTTCTTTCAACTCGGCTGGTGCCATTCGATAAGGAGGAATGGATATGGGCTGAGTGCCCGGCACCAAGTCAATGCCAAAATCAATATCCCTGTCCGGCGGCATGCCCGGCAGGTCTGAGGGGAATACATCTGGGAAGTCCCTCACAACAGGTACAGAATCAATGCTAGGAGACTCAGCTCCCACATCTCTCACAAAAGCTAAGTACGATAAACACCCTTTTTCAACCATCTTCTGAGCTTTTAGGAACGAAATAACACGGCTAGGGACGAAATCGGTCAAACCCCGCCACTCAATCTGAGAAATACCAGGAATGGCCAACGTAACTGTCTTAGCATGACAGTCCAATATAGCATGGTATGGAAACAACCAGTCCATACCCAATATAACATCAAAGTCCACCATCCCCAACAATAACAAACCTGCCTGGGTCTCCAGACCCCCAATAGATATAACACAGGATCTATAGACATGATCCACAACAATCGTATCACCCACGGGGGTGGATACATGAACAGGTAAATCAAGACTACCACGAGTCGCTCCCAAATGATGTGCAAAATAAGAGGACACGTAAGAATATGTGGACCCTGGATCAAATAGAACAGAGGCATCTCTGTGACAGACAGAAATGATACCTGTAATCACAGCATCGGAGGCAACTGCATCACGCCTGTCAGGAAGTGCATAGAACCGTGCCTGGCCTCCACCAGATCTCTCCTCGCCTCTGGGGCGACCACGAGAAGACTGACCTCCACCTCTACTAGGCCGAGATGGTCGTTGAAGAGGAGGGCTGATCCTCTGCTGAGTCCTCCCCCTACGTAGTCGAGGGCGATGTCTCCTCGTGTGGCCAAACTCACCACACTCATAACATGCACCTGGTCGCTGGAGAAGTAGGTGCTGCACTGCGGGCTGGGAGGGCACCAAGCGAAGACTGGCCCTGTTGGAAACCCTGACGGCCACGACCAGAAGAAGCTGCACTATGCTCAGGGCGGCCTGACTGAGAAGGTCTAGATGAGCGACCTCTGCCCTGATGAAACTGCCCCCTGGATGGAGCACCACTAAAGCTGTCAGAACCTCGAGGCCTCTTGGCCTCCCTCTCCTCTTGCTCACGGCGACGATCCACCTCAATAGAGTGTGCTATATCAACAACCTGCTCAAAAGATGATGATAATACTCTATCTTTGGTCATCAGGATGCGAATAGAATAGTTAAGGCCATCAATGAACCTCCTGATCCTCTCCCGATCTGTCGGGATCATCCAAATAGCATGCCTAGCCAACTGAGTATACCTCAACTCATACTGGGTCACTGACATGTCGCCCTGCACTAACCACTCAAACTGGCGACGTAGCTCCTCGCGACGAGACTGAGGTACATATTTCTCTAGAAAGAGAGTAGAGAACTGCTGCCATGTGAGAGGTGCTGCTCTTGCGGGCCTACGCCTCTCAAACTCCTCCCACCAATCAAATGCGGGACCAGTGAACTGAAATGTAGTAAATGAAACTCCGCTGGACTCAAGAATACCAGCCGTACGCAGCATCTTCTGACACTTATCCAAGAAACCCTGGGCATCCTCGCCCTCGGCGCCACTAAAATGGGGTGGCTGAAGTCTACCAAATCTCTCAAGACGACGCTGCTCGTCATCGGGCATAACCTGAACCATATGCTCTGGAGCTGGAGCTGGTGCAGCTGGAGGAATAACCGGTGCAACCACCTGAGCGGGGACAGCCTCTGGCATCTGAAGTCCCTGAACAACCGGATCAGGTGTGCGAGCTGCAGGGGTCTGCTGACCACCCCCTGACTGAGATGTCGCTACAGTAGCGGTAGCTGAAACTACCTGAGCCAAACCGGAACACACTGATAATATCTGGGCAAGAGTCTGCTGAAGACCAGGAATAGCAATAGATATAGTCTGGCCCTGAACTGGGACTGCTGGAACATCAACCACTGGGGGCTGCTCCTGAACTGGTACAATAGGCGGGTCAGCTGGCACTGCCTCAGCTGCCCTACCTCTAACTCTAGCACGACCTCGCCCACGGCCTCTAACAGGTGGCAATGGAGGTCGTCCACCTCGTCCCGATGCTCGCGTTCTCGCCATCGCGAGAGAATAGAATATAGAAGTTCAGTTCACAGAACAACAAGATCGCACGACAGAGTTCAAGAAAGTGGAAGTTTTCCTAAAGGTTCGCAGCCTCCCGAGGATAAGTACAGGCGTCCCCGTGCCGATCCACAAGACTCTACTAACCGGCTCAAGACTCATGAGGCCTAGTAAACCTAGGCTCTGATACCAACTTGTCACGACCCCAAATCCGGTCGTGATGGCGCCCAAGCACATTGCTAAGCCAGCCTGACCAATCCATATCAACCACGGAGCTAGAAGCTCTCTTTAACCCATTGAAGCAAATTAATTCAAGAAATAACAGCGATATATGTAACGAAAACGGGGAACCAAATCCCATAATACATCAACTCCCATAGACCGAAGGGTCAAGAGTCATGAGCCTCTACCGAACATGAGTGTATAAAGGTTTACAAGATACCAAGTGCGGAAAGAAATGTCAATACAAAATCAAAAGATAGTAGGAAGGAATATCGGGTCCTGCGGACTCCGCAGCTACCTCGTATATCCCACGGATGTCGCCTCGCACAGCTTACTGGATCACTGCCGAGAGGTACTGGATCGCACACAAGGTGCATGGAGTAAAATGAGTGCTTGCCGGACTCGGTGGTAATAAACAAGGGTAAGACGAGCGCGGATAAGAAATCCGCAATAAAGCAATATGTAAAGCTATAATCGGCTACCCTGTCATAGAATCAATCTTCACTGTACCTGTACCGACAAATACCAATAAATAGCATAACAGGATAGCAGATGTAGCTAAATGCAATGCAATGCATGATATGACCGCTACGGCGCGTGGCCCGACTCCAATTTTGGGTACCGTGCTCACCGTGGGGGTTCGGACTCCGGAGGGGCTCCTACTGAGCCCAAGCACATCTCATAGAGATATTCCTGCGGCGTGCAGTCCGATCCAACATATATCTCGCTGCGGCGCGCAGCCCGATCCACTACGAGTCAGCTAATATGCAGATACAACCTCGCAGGCTCCAAAAATAGTTTTTGAAAACTCTTTTATCATTTTTCAGTTGGAAAACAGTAATACCAAGTTCCAGAGATTGGAATTAGCAAAATAACAAAAATAGCTGCGGACTAGTAGTAAACTAGCATGTCTATATGATAAGACAATGATAACGATCCTCGCGGGATCCAATAACTGGCTCACGGCCCACATGTATACTCAACCGCCCAAGAAGGGGTTCCTCGGCTCAAGAGTGGCCATTATCACAATATATATATATGCAACCATCCGAGAAGGAGGTTCGACGGCTCGAGAATAGCCAATAATACAGTATCAACAGGTCGGACTAATATATAGTCTCCAGTTCATGATCGACCCCACACTCTCAAGAGTGTGCGTGTCTCGCCGCTATACAGCGTCACAAAGTGGTATACCCGGGTTTCGAACCCGCTGGTCATCACCCACATCTATTACTCACCTCAATACAGCGCGACGACTATTCCGCAATGCCCTTGCCACGAGAATCAAGCTCCGCACGCGTAGAATCTGATCAAATACGGTAGAAATACAACAAATTAGGCCAATGGGACTACACCCAATCAATACAACTCAATTTACATCAAAATTCCCAAAGTTGTCAAAACCCGACTTTCGGTACGCTTATCGAAAAATCACGAAAGTCACATATTCGGAACCCTCATCTCAATACGAGTCTAAGCATATCAATTTTACCAAATTCGGACTCCATTTGCCCATTCAAAACCTTGATTTTCTAAAGTTCAAGCCTAGGGCTAAATCCTCCATAAATTACCCCAAATTCCTCCATTTTCATGATATAATTGCATAATATTACCAATACTAATCATAGATTAAGTCCATAGTTGATTACCTGATGATTTCCCTTGAATTTCTCTTCAAAATCGCCCAAATCGCCTCTAAAGCCGAGACCCAAATGTGTGAAATGTTCTGAAATTTTTCTAACTTCTGATACACTTAACTTACAGCGATTTTCGCTTCCGCGGAAGAATTTCCGCTCCTACGAGTCCGTATCCGCGACCAAAGGGTCGCTTCAGCGGTTCCAGGCCTAGCCGGCCACTTCCGCTTCTGCGAGCAAAGGGCCGCTTAAGCGCCTCCGCTTCTGCGATGGAACTTCCGCTTCTGCGGAAACATCCGCTTCTGCGCTCCAGGAGTCCGCTCCTGCGGACTCGCCCAGGCGGTCAAATGCCCGCTTCTGCGGACCATTCCCATTTTCTTCTCGCCCGCTTCTGCGATCACTGGCTCGCACCAGCGGTGCCGCTTCAGCGGAAAGGAGTCCGCTTCTGCGGAGCCAAGCGCCCTTGCGCCCCTCGTCCGCTTCTGCGGACTCGCTCCTGCGCCCATAATTCCGCAGGGAGCGGAAACAACAGAAACAGGATCCCAACCTGCAATTTCCATGATTTACTTCCATTTAACCATCCGAAAACACCCCGAGGCCCCCGGGACCCCAACAAAAACCACCAACATACTCCAAAACACGATACGAACTTGTTCCAATCATAAAAACACCATCCTAAACATTAAAAATCACCAATTACACACGGATTCAAGCCTAAATTCTTTAAAACATTCCGAACTACACAATCAATCAAAAACCCGACTAAACGACGTCCGAATGACCTGAAATTTTGCAGGCACATCCAAAATCACCTAACGGAGCTACTGCAACTGTCGGAGTTCCATTCCGACCCCCGGATCAAAATCTCACCTACCGTTCGGATTTCGCCAAAATTCAACCTTAGCCAATTCAAGCCTATTTCTACACCGGGCCTCCAAATTCAATTCCGATCGCTCCCCTAAGTCACAATTCACCTCCTGGAACTAACCGAATCATCAGAATCCGATTCCGAGCCCTCTAACCAAATTCGGGTTGACTTTCCTTATTCAAGTCTCCTTCAAAAAGGCTATATGCCTCATTTTCAATCCAATTCACTCCTAATTCACCCGATAGACTTTAACACTGATATAAAAGCGTAAAACATACAATTTCAACATAACGGGGTGGTAATTCCCATGACGACGAGCCGGGTCGTCACAGACACTTACCAGCACATGGGGTCGGTTGTGCTGATACTGCACTTCTGTGCGTTTTTGCACAGGTCCAGGTTTCGATCAGGAGCAGCAGGAGTAGATCTTTTGCGTGGGAGTGGAGCATCTTGAGACCAAGGTATCTTACAGGCGTCCGCAGGCCCGGCGTCTCTTCCTTTTATTTATATTACTAGTTGTAGTCTCCTTGTTCCGAGACAAACAGATTATGTTATATTTCTTTCAGACCTTTATGTGTAGTATTCATGAAGTAGTTCGTGAGTTGGTGACTCCACGTCGTGGGTAGAGGATTTCAGTATCATTTTACCTTGAAACTGCTTATTGTTATTTTTATAAAGTCTTTCGCACTTGTTTAATTAAGGTTATGGTTTTGGTTGTTAAATTGAATATGAAATATTATTAAAAATAGGATAGTGTGAATAAAGTGGCTTTCCTATCTACCATGAGTAGGCGCCATCACGATCCCGATGTTGGGGGAAAATCCGGGTCGTGACAGAAAATATAGGACTCGGGCATGCGTCCGGAGTCGAATTCTGAGGCCTAGAGCCTAAGTTATGTATTTTTCTGTGAAATTGTTTTTGCTGTAATTATTAAAGGAAAATGAATTAAATGACTTTGGTATCAGGCTCATATTTTGGTTCCGACGCCCGGTACAAGTCTTAAATATTATACATGTGCTTTCTGCAAAGTTTGGTGACATTTAGATGTCGTTTGATGTGTTTTGAACATTGAGTTCCAAATTTGAAAGCTTATGAAACTAAAAAGGATGATAATCATGAACTTGAGGCTTGATTTGATGAAATCGATGTATTATTGGCGATGTTATCACACGAGCAAGTTTATAAAATGTTTTTGATGTTGTGAACATGTTTGGTTTGGAGCTCGAGGGGCTCGGGTAAAGAATTGATAGGCCGTTGGTTCTATTTCTGAAATTTTACACAGCTGGTTTTTCACCCAGCTGGTATCTTCGCAAATGCGAAAATTTTCTCGCAATTGCGAGAAGTCCTAGATTAGCCTTGGTTCGCAAATGCGAACCAGACTTCGCAAATGCGAAGTTGGCATGGGTGTGCAGTGGTTCGTAAATGCGAACATACCTCGCAAATGCGAGGTTGACAGTAATTAGCCTAGGTTCGCAAATGCGAACTTATGGTCGCAATTGCGAAAAACCCAGTAACCCAGCCTTGTTCGCAAATGCGAACATTATGTCGCAAATGCGATGCTGACAGACCCCAGACCTGACGCGTTTGCAATTGCGAACAAATGTTCGCAATTGCGATACCCGCAGTTGTGCAATTTTATACTTAAACGAATTTTTTAGTTCTTTCTTCACTCTTTCAAAAACCCACACACCACACACGAACCCTAAAGAGCAAATTCACTCCAAAGCGACTGTAAGTCACTTTTTACTTAATTCTTTCAATTCCTAACAACATTAAACATGTTTTTCAATAGAAATCAAAGGTTTTCATGGTAGAAATTCTTATTTTTGGATAGAACCTAGGTTTTCATGAATTGGGTATTTGGACCTCTAATTGAGGTTCGATTTTGAAACAAATAATATATTTGAACTCATGGGGGAATGGGTAACCAGATTTTGGTCCGAACCACGAGTTCCGACCACGTGGGCCAGGGGCATTTTTGGAAATTTTGGGGTAAATTTTGAGAAAACCATTTTTAAGCATTCAAACCAAGTTATTTAGTATTCATTAATATAATGGAATTAATTGTGATTAGATTCGAGCTTGTTGAAAGTGGAAATTCGTGGAAAAGCTATAGTTGAAGGATAACTGGGACTTCAAGGCTAGAGGTAAGTGTTTGTTCTATCCTAGCTTGAGGGAACATGAATTGTGTGCTATGTGCTATGTGATCGAGTGCGGTGTATGGGTTGTGGTGACGAGCATCCATATACTGGCGTCTAGCATGACCGTAAGTCGATGTTGATACTTGTTGTGAGATATTTTAAAGATGAATTGTTGAACCCTTGCCGGGTTGTGAAGTTGTACATTGTTTTTCCCTTGTCGGGACTTATAGTGAAGTGAAATATTGTTTTCCTTGCTGGGACTTGTTGTGATGATTATTGTGTCCCTTGCTGGGATGGATTCCTGATTATTGTTTTCATTCTCTGCCCTTAACTGTGATTGTTATTTGGGTGAGGAAGAGTGATAATGCACGAAGGGTGATGTTGTGCCTTGTTTTACAGTTATTGCACGAAGGATAATGCAGTGCCTTATTTTACTGTTATTGCACGAAGGATAATGTTGTGCCTTGTTTTACTGTTATTGCACAAAGGATAATGTCGTGCCTTATTATTGATTATGCACGAAGGTTAATGCCGTGCCTTGTTATTGATTATGTACGAAGGATCATGCCGTGCCTTGTGATATTGATTATGCACGAAAGGTAATGTCGTGCCTTGTTATTGAACCATGCACGAAGGATCATGCCATGCCATGGATGTGAGGATGAGAGTAAAAGCACGAAGGGTGATGCCGTGTACTTTATTTGCTTATTTGGTGGGGATGAGAGTAAAAGCACGAAGGGTGATGCCATGCACTTTATTTGCTTATTTGGCGAGGATGAGAGTAAAAGCACGAAGGGTGATGTCGTGCAACTATTTGTTATTCCTTGTTTGTCATTAACTGTTTCCATCATACTTTGGTTTATTTTGTTGATTTAATAATTGTTGTTAACTGGGAGCTTCCCTCTTATGATATTTCTTATTGGTTTTGTTTACTTGATATCTCTTGTTATCTTGTAGTGTACATATTTTTATAGAACTACACAGGTTTATGTGGGTGTCTGGTCCTAGGCTTGTCACTACTTCGCCGGGATAGGCCAGGCACTTACCAGCACATGGGGTCGGATTGTGCTGATACTGCACTTCTATGCGTTTTCGCACAGATTCGAGTTTTGATCAGGAGCAGCAGCAGTAGAGCCTTTGCGTGGGAGTTGAGCATTTCGAGACCAAGGTAGCTTGCAGGCGTCCGCAAGACCGGCGTCTCTTCCACTTGTTTATATAAATTGTTGTAGTCTCCTTATTCCGAGACAAACAGATTTATGTTATTTTCCTTCAGACCTTTATGTGTAGCATTCAGTAGTAGTTGGTGAGTTGGTGACTCCACGTCTTGGGTAGAGGATTTCAGTAGTGTTTTACCTTGGTACTGCTTATTTCTATTTTGATAAGTCTTCCGCATTTATTCAATTAATGTTATGGTTCTTGTTAATAAAATTGAGTATGAAATATTGGTAAAAATAGGATAATGTTGAATGCAATGGCTTGCCTAGCTACCACGAGTTGGCACCATCATGATCCCGATGCTGGGGGAAAATTCGGATCGTGACAAGTTGGTATCAGAGCTCTAGGTTACATAGGTCTCACCACTCACGAACAAGCTTAGTAGAGTTTGAGGGGTAGGTACGGAGACGTCTGTACTTGTCCTCCAGAGTCTATTGAGTTAGGAAAATGTTTCTCATTTGTTCTTTCTTATCGTGCGAATTCGTTCTTCAAAATGTTATGTTGAATTTCCACTCTTGTCTTCCCACGAATGGCAAAGTCATGTACCGCTTCTCCAGCCGAACAATGACACGGGCTGGTGATAGATAAACTACGCCTTCAAAAGTCTTACGGAGGACGGATAGGTTTCACCAAACTCTTCGCTACCACCTTCAGCGGTGCATCTTTTGAGGACCCACGGGATTGTGCTTGACCGTTGTTGTGAGAAATTACAGGACGTGGGAATAGTCGAATGCGAGGGGGTTGATTTTACTGTGCTTCGAATGGCAGACAGAAGTAATGGGAAGATAATGCATTTACTATGCCAGTTGTGGTTCTGACGGAAGATGCAATTATATGAGGAAATCACCTAATGCATCGTCAACGGACCTTGACGTCCGATGGATTTGTTGGAGTTGTGAAGGACAAATATTGTGAACTATTGGATGCATATATACGGTAGGGAAAGGTCGTCCAAATAACTTATACATATTTAAGATTGGTTCCTTTCATGGTGTAAGAATTTCCCCAGAGAATAACGAAGGGTATGTGAGTAAATGGGGTAGCTCAGCAGTGTTAAGCCAACATAGCAAAAGAGAAAATTGGCCGTCGATGGTTGCGACAAGTCCACGAAGAGGGCAAGCCGGCCAACGCAATGCTGGTTACTAAACGCCATTTTAAGAAGATGTTCGAAAGACGTCACCCCCCCAGATTCTTTGCAATATGTAGTATATGCGATCTGAACGGTTGTACCATGTCACAATGATGGTGTCTGAATATGTATATTGTCATGAGCAATAAGTTAACTGAGCCTTAAAGGAATTGCTGTGAATGTGGAGTTTTGGAGAAATGTAATTTTAGGAAAGCACTTAGGCTACACGCTCCATTGTAGTTAATATTTATCCTACATGGCCAGCCAGATGTAGAGGTCAGGATGGTAGAGGTGGAGGTGAAAATCCTAGAGGTGGAGACCCAGCCATTGATATAATTTTTATGATATGAGGGAGGTCACTACACCGAATGTGGTCATCACACGTATAATTCAGATTGTTATAGACAGAATAATTTTCCCTTAATTTGATTTGGTTTTTTGAAAGAAAATTTAGGCGAGTCCTTTTAACATGCTCCATTCATGAGCGAGCATCGTAATCATCAAATCTACTTGTGGAAATACTCATGTTGGGATATTACATGAGGATAGACATCCCTATTATTAGGTGTTAGACACTAAATTATCCTTAAGGCTAAGAGTGACTTTATATTAATTATTACAGTGGGTTTTGATATAATTCTCGGAATAGCTAAATCTAATCGTTAATTGTGCGCCCTATTAGTATGAGGGTTCATTTTATGTCGTGATTATCTTTGGCAGACAATTATTGAAAGGAAGAAAGAAAGGAAATGAAAAAAAAATTCAGAAGATATAATGTGCAAGCACTGTGATTCAGAGTTGAGGATGAGATCCTCAAATATTTTGGCATAATGTGAAATATTTCTAAGCCGATCTTCAAGCTGCGGTGGATATCATGTGAGGACTAGGTCCTGGTAGTAAGAGTTTATGTCTCTAAAATTCTTCTTTTATAAAATTTATATTTCTGGTATTACGTTATTAAATGAGAGTCATGACTGTTAGGACTATTTGACCATTTTGTATAGCTCCTATTCATATTTAGCCATCTCTATTTTTAAACCGTTGCATTATCCTTTGAGACGAGCACCTAGGTGCGGATAAATATGACTCATTAATTTGAAAAAGTAATCACGGGGTCTCCATACCTCATTCTGAGTAATGTGGGAGCTTTGAAATAAGGTATTTGCTAGCACGTAGTTAATTGGCTATGTGCATAAGTACGTGGTGTTCATTCTCTAGTTAAACTGGCTCGTGATAGTACCCATGGATAATGTAATGATATGCTCCCGCAGTTAGGAAGAGCATACGCAACATCCTAGAGTGGCTCTCTAGACTCTGGAAAGGTAGCCAGTTATATGCAGATATCTCAAGAGTGTGAGTTCTGGCTAAGTACAGTTGCATTACTGGGCCATGTTGTGATGGAAGAAGGTATACATGTCGATCCAAGGAAGATGGAGGCAGTCAAGGACTGGCCTAGACTAAGATCAGCCACAAAGATCCGGAGTTTCTTGGGGTTAGCAAATTATTGTTGGCGGTTTGTGGAGGGGTTTTCATCTATTATGACCCCGATGACCAGATTGACCCAGAAGGGTGCCTAGTTCTAATGGTCAGATGAGTGTGAGGCGAGCTTTCAGAAGCTCAAGAAAACCTTGACTACAACACCAGTGTTGATATTACCTACGGGTGCAGGGCCTTACACAGTTTACTGTGATGCATCCCGTACGGGGCTTGGAGCAGTATTGATATAGGATGGTAAGGTTATTGCTTATGCTTTGAGGCAGTTGAAAATACATGAAAAGAATTATCCGATTCATGATCTTGAGCTGGGAGTAGTGGTTCATGCTTTAAAAATCTGGAGGCATTATCTATATGGCGTGGCGTGTGAGGTGTACACGGATCACAACAACCTATAGTACTTATTCAAGCAAAAGGAGTTGAATTTACGACAGCGGAGATGGTTAGAGTTGCTGAAGGACTATGATGTTACTATCCTATATCACCCAGGTAAGGCCAACGTGGTGACCGATGCATTGAGTAGAAAGTCTGCCAGCATGGGTAGTCTCGCATACATTCTGGACAGTCAGAGACCACTTGCTCTAGATGTCTAGACCTTAGCCAACCAGTTTGGGAGACTAGACATTTCTGAGCCTATCAGGGTGTTAGCCTGCACAGTCGCTCGTTCATCTCTATTAGAGCGTATCCTTGAGAGGCAATTTGATAATCCTCATTTACGTGACTTAAGAGATACTGTACAGTGGGGAGGTGCCACGAAGGTAACTCTAGATGATCACGGAGTATTGAGATTGCAGGGACGAGTTTGTGTGCCCAACGTCGAGGGGATTCGATAGTTGATCTTAGCGGAGGCCCACAGTTCGCGGTATTCTATACACCCGGGCACCGTGAAGATGTACCAGGACTTACGACAACATTATTGGTGGCGCAGAATGAAGAAAGATATCGTTGCGTATGTCGCTCGGTGTCTAAATTGTCAGCAGGTGAAATATGAGCACCAGAGGCCTGGTGGTGTATTCCAGAGAATCGAAATTCCCGAGTAGAAATGGGAGCGGATCACAATGGACTTCATTACTAGACTTCCTTTGACTCGGAGGAAATTTGATGCTATTTGGGTCATTGTTGATAGGCTGACCAAGTCAGCACACTTCATTCCAGTATCTGTCTCCTACTCATCGGAGAGGTTAGCAAAGATTTACATTAGGGAGATTGTTTGACTTCATGGGGTGCCGGTATCGATTATCTCAGATCGGGGTACGCAGTTCACCTCGCGGTTCTAGAGAGCGGTCTTACAGGAGTTAGGCACCCAGGTTCAGCTGAGTACATCTTTTCATCCTCAAACGGATGGTCAGTCCGAGAGGACTATTCATATTCTAGAGGACATGCTTCGAGCCTATGTCATTGATTTTGGAGGCTCGTGGGACCAGTTTCTACCATTAGCGGAGTTCGCCTATAATAACATCTACCAGTCTAGCATCCAGATGGCCCCGTATGAGGCGTTGTATGGTAGGTGATGTCGATCTCCAGTCGGATGGTTTGAGCCGGGAGAGGCTCGGTTGTTAGGTACAGACTTAGTTCAGGAGGCCTTGGATAAGGTCAAGACTATCCAGGAGAGATTGCGTTCAGCTCAGTCTAGACAGAAGACTTATGCAGATCGTAAGGTTCGAGATGTAGATTTCATGGTTGGTGAGCGAGTATTGCTCCGAGTGTCGCCTATGAAGGGCGTGATAAGGTTCGGGAAGAAGGGCAAGCTCAGCCCTAGGTATATTGGCCCATTTGAGATTCAAGACCGAGTGGGAGGGGTGGCTTGCTGACTAGCTCGGCCGCCTAGCTTATCGGTCGTGCATCAAACTTTTCATGTATCTATGCTTCGGAGATACCACGGCGATCCAACACATGTGTTAGATTTCAGTACTGTCCAATTGGACAATGATTTATCCTACGAGGAGGAGCCGGTGGCCATTCTAGACCGGTAGGTTCGACAGTTGAGGTCAAAGAGTTATCCTTCTGTGTGTGTTCAGTAGAGAGGTCAGCCTCCTGAGGCATCAACTTGGGAGTCCGAGTTTGATATGCGGAGGCGCTACCCACATTTGTTCCCCGACTCAGGTATTTCCTACTCTTGTCCGTTCGAGGACGAACAGTCGTTTTAGAGGTGGAGGATGTGACGACCCAAAGGGTCATCACCTGTTTTCCTCACTTGTTCTGCACTTCCGAGGCCTTGAAAACCTAATTCTATATTATCTCGATTTACGTGCACGATCCGAGCATGTAGCCAAAAAGATTTTGTGATAGAATATATGAATTCTATGAGAAATTTGAAGAAAAATGATATTAATATTGATATAGTTGACTTCGGTCAAAATTTTTTGGTAAACGGACTCGGACCCTAGATCGGACGGTCCCGGAAGGTCCATAGGAAAATATGGGACTCGGACATGCATCCAGAGTCGAATTCTGCGGTCTAGAGCCCGAGTTGTGTATTTTTTTGTGAAATTGTTTTTGCTGTAATTATTAAAGGAAAATGAATTAAATGACTTTGGTTTCGGGCTCGTATTTTGGTTTCGACGCCCGGTACAAGTCTTAAATATTATACATGTGCTTTCTGCAAAGTTTGGTGACATTTAGATGTTGTTTGATGTATTTTGAACCTTGAGTTCCAAATTTGAAAGCTTATGAAACTAAAAAGGATGATAATCATGAACTTGAGGCTTGATTTGATGAAATCGATGTATTATTGGCGATGTGATTGCACGAGCAAGTTTATAAAATGTTTTTGATGTTGTGAACATGTTTGGTTTGGAGCCCGGGGGGCTCGGGTAAAGATTTGATAGGCCGTTGGTTCAATTTCTGAAATTCTGGTTTTTCACCCAGCTGGTATCTTCGCAAATGCGAAGATTTTCTCGCAATTGCGAGAAGTCCCAGATTAGCCTTGGTTCGCAAATGCAAACCAGACTTCGCAAATGCGAAGTTGGCAGGGGTGTGCAGTTGACAGTAATCAGCCCAGGTTCGCAAATGCGAACTTATGGTTGCAATTGCGAAAACCCCAGTAACCCAGCCTTGTTCGCAAATGCGAACATTATGCCACAAATGCGATGCTGACAGACCCCAGACCTGATGCGTTCGCAATTGCGAACAAATGTTCGCAATTGTGATACTCGCAGCTGTGCAATTTTATACTTAAACGAATTTTTCAGTTCTTTCTTCACTCTTTCAAAAACCCACACACCACACACGAACCTTCAAGAGCAAATTCACTCCAAAGTGATTGTAAGTCACTTTTTACTTAATTCTTTCAATTCCTAACAATATTAAACATGTTTTTCAATAGAAATCAAAGGTTTTCATGGTAGAAATTCTTATTTTTGGGTAGAACCTAGGGTTTTCATGAATTGGGTAATTGGACTTCTAATTGAGGTCCGATTTTGAAACAAATCATATATTTGAACTCGTGGGGGAATGGGTAATCGGATTTTGGTCCGAACCCCGAGTTCCGACCACGTGGGCTAGGGGCGTTTTGGGAAATTTTAGGGTAAACTTTGAGAAAACCATTTTTAAGCATTCAAACCAAGTTATTTAGTATTCATTAATGTAATGAAATTAATTGTGATTAGATTCGAGCTTGTTGAAAGCGGAAATTCGGGGAAAAGCTATAGTTGAAGGATAATTGAAACTTCAAGGTTAGAGGTAAGTGTTTGTTCTATCCTAGCTTGAGGGAATAGGAATTGTGTGCTATGTGCTATGTGATCAAGTGCGGTGTATGGGCTGTGGTGACGAGCATCCATACAGTGGCGTCTAGCATGACCGTGAGTCGATGTTGATACTTGTTGTGAGATATTTTAAAGATGAATTGTTGAACCTTTGCTGGGTTGTGAAGTTGTACATTGTTTTTCCCTTGCCGGGACTTATTGTGAAGTGAAATATTGTTTTCCCTTACCGGGACTTGTTGTGATGATTATTGTGTCCCTTGCCTGGACGGATTCCTGATTATTGTTTTCATTCTCTGCCCTTAACTGTGATTGTTATTTGGGTGAGGAAGAGTGATAATGCACGAAGGGTGATGCCGTGCCTTGTTTTACTGTTATTGCACGAAGGATAATGCCATGCCTTGTTTTACTGTTATTGCACGAAGGATAATGACGTGCCTTGTTTTACTGTTATTGCAACGAAGGATAATGCCGTGCCTTATTATTGATTATGCACGAAGGTTAATGTCGTGCCTTGTTATTGATTATGCACGAAGGATCATGCCGTGCCTTGTGATATTGATTATGCACGAAGGGTAGTGCCGTGCCTTGTTATTGAACCATGCACGAAGGATCATGCCGTGCCATGGATGTGAGGATAAGAGTAAAAGCACGAAGGGTGATGTTGTGCACTTTATTTGCTTATTTGGTGAGGATGAGAGTAAAAGCACGATGGGTGATGCCGTGCACTTTATTTGCTTATTTGGTGAGGATGAGAGTAAAAGCATGAAGGGTGATGCCATGCAACTATTTGTTATTCCTTGTTTGTCATTAACTGTTTCCATCATACTTTGGTTTCTTTTGTTGATTTAATAATTGTTGTTAACTGTGAGCTTCCCTCTTATGATATTTCTTATTGGTTTTGTTTACTTGATATCTCTTGTTATCTTGTGGTGTACATATGTATATAGAACTGCACAGGTTTATATGGGTGTCTGGTCCTAGGCTTGTCACTACTTCGTCGGGATAGGCCAGACACTTACCAGCACATGGGGTCGGATTGTACTGATACTCCACTTTTGTGCGTTTTTACACAGGCCCAGGTTTTGAT
>JASVEL010011324.1:0-54115 GCA_032618575.1 Nicotiana noctiflora | reverse complement strand
TGGAGAGAGTCTTTGTTGGGTTTTACCGTGGTTTGGAGATATATGTATCTTTCTATGGGCGTGCAAGGCATGGGATGTGTGATTATTTTCTTCCAAATGGAATGAGTGGAAGTTCTTGACTAGATGAGTACAGTTCAGTTCTAGAAAGAAGTTCATAAAACTCCTAGGAAACGGGTAGCCTCAGATAATCAAGGAAATGTTACTGCTAATTAGTAGTGATTTGACGAGAGTATACATCTCAGGAAAAGGTAATGTGATTAAACTGATGATGTTTCATTAGTATCGTGGTGCTTTCTTAGTAGGTCAACTGCTGATATCTAAGTTTGTTTGATGACATAGGGGAATTTTAGAATATCTTTGGTGGAATGATCGGGTAATTAAGGTGTGATATGTTCTCATACAGTGGAATTAGGCATCAGCTATGGTAATCCGTATGCTATATGGAGTTGGAGACTGGGAGTTCTTAGGTAAAGTCTATGTAGTAGTTGTGCATCCTGTGTATTGGTACCATTAGTCGCCATTGGGATTTGGATGCCCGAGTGGATCTTTCGCTATTTTGAATATTAGATTTTCGATATGATATTGGGTGTAGACTGGTTGTCTCATTGTTGGGTTATTCTAGACCATTGTGCCATGTGCTATGTCGGAATAGGCTACAGTTTGCATGGTAGGGTGCATCATATTATGTTCTAGTAGAGTGGTTTGTATTCCAACGACCAGCAGACAGCTGGGAAAGATTGCTTTTCTTGATTGGGCCTTTGTGGCATATGTTAGTGCAGAGGTTTCTACTATTTGATTCAGTTCCGGTATTAAGGGACTCTTTCGGATGCGTTTCTTGTGGCCCGGCATGTCGCCGGGCAATATTGTGGATTTTGGTATTTATTTGGTGCCGGACACCATATCGTATACCTTCAGCAAGAGTTATAGCAGTTGAAGGAGCAGTTTCAGGCTTCTTGGAATTGAGTTCGTTGGCAGGCCGATGTGGCTATGTATTTAGCTTGAGTTAGCTTGGTTGACCCGGGTTGTATTGTAGATGGAAAGATTGATCTGTAAGGCCCCGTAAAATTTTGTGCTTAAAAGCCGAGTAGCCCGTGGTGTCATGTTCCGAATAATGTGTTAGGGTTCGAACCCTTGGTAGTGATTTAAGCCTCAAAAATCGAGAGAATAAGGTTTTCCAAAAAATGTCAATTTTGCGGTCAAGAATGCAGTCACAGATCTGCTATGCGGACAACATTCCTACCATAGAGTGTACTAGAATGTTTTCCAAAAGTGGTGTTGAAAATACGGTCCAATATGCGATCGCATAACAAAAATGCAGACCGCAAATCCATCACATAATTTCTTAAGGATTTTTTAGTGTCAATTCTGTGGTGCGTTCTGCAACCGCATAACACGAATGCGGTCCGCATTCTGGTCGCATATCATAACAGAACATGTGATTTTTGTGAGCAATTATGCGGTCCATTATGCGGACCGCATGTTGATTCTGCTCGGCCCAGGTTTTTATAAAATTTTAACTCGATTCGTTCTTCAATAAAACACCTCACATTATTTTTTCATATTTTCTTAAAAAACAAGAGAAAGGAAAGAGAGATTTTAGAGAGATAAACCTAACAATCTTCAAAGATCTTTTCTAATTGCTTGGTGCGGAAAATCCTAGGGCGAATGTCATCTTTCCCAATCTCTAAAGGTAAAAGCCCTAGCCATTTTTCATTAATTTTAAGTTGTCAAAGGGAAAGAAAGATTTTCATGCATTAGCTTTGGAGAATAGATTTTAACACTCATGCTTGTTTTTTGAACTTTAAATTTAGTAAAAAGAAGTGGGTAGGAGTAAGGATTTGCAAAGGTGGAGTTGGCAACATAAGATAGCTGGGTGAACTTAAAATAAGAGGTTGGAGAAAGTAAACCCGACTCCAGGTATGTATGGCTAACTTTGATCCTTGTGAAATCGCCTTTATGTGTTCAATTCATTTGGTATGTGGCAATTTTGAGAATTTTTGTGTAATTCTTTGATTTAGTTGTAGGGTATTCAATTTATTTGAACTATGTGTTATGTGGTATGGGGTGTGAACAGAAAGATGAAAAAAAAGGAAATCATAATTGGTAAAGGAATTGAGGATAATGGTAGTGATGGCACACTTGGCTTATTGTGGAAAAAAATTATGAAACAACTCGAATTGTGTTGAACTGTTGAACATAGTGGTCTTGATACTCGGATGTGGAAACATTGTAACCTTGTTGTGGTACCATCTTGAAAAGTATTTGGAACATGAACCAATTTGCAATTTGCTATTGCCCTTGTTTGTGATCTTGTGTAGTGCTTTTGTTTGCTGTTTGTGATTGTTGTAATTTTGAAACTGTACGGTGGGATCGGGTTGCACGCCACAACACGAAGTAATAAGGTGTGAGTTGGGGTGATAAGGGTGGCTGAGGTAATAAGGGTGGAAAGCGATCAAAATCGCCATTGAAATTTATATGAATAAAATTGTGAAATTGTGAAAGGAGACATCAAAAGAGTTTGCAACCTATGGTTCACTGATTGCCCATTTGTTTGACTTGAACTTGCTTTCCGTGTATGTTTGGTTGTTTCCTTCCTTCTTCCCTAATTGTACATGGGCTGAGGATTTCTTGAAACAAAGTAAGTGTGGGAACGTAATTAGCTCGCTTCGTTGTTTCTTGTTGTATTTGTTGGTTGCTCCATTATTGCGATTTATTTATTTATGGCTTGAGTTTACTTGGGACAAAGCTTGTCCATACATACCAGTACAATTCCAGTGTACTGACATCCCTTTTGCCGGGGACGCTACATTCGTGTTATGATTGTAGGTGGGTCCGTACCAGGTACTTCAGTTCATCGGTAGTAGCACTCTTGCATCTTTCACTGGCCATTTTGGTGAGCCCCTTTCTCCCGGGGCCCTGCATGGCTTATGCCACTTCTATTTTGATTTTTCAAATTGATTTTGAGTAAGGTATAGCCGGAGCCTTGTTACCGGCAAGTAGTGTATCATCATGTTATATCTTAGAGGCTCCGTAGACAGTAAACTGTGGGATTATGATCTTATATAAATATATATCCGGTGTTGTAAATTCTAAACCTGTTAAGAAGTTAAGCGTGTTGTTATGTCTTTTAAAAGTGTGATTTTTAATTATAAATGGTAAATTCTTTGGTTTTTAAGTAATAAACAACACATGGGCAACGCGTGGGTTAGGAAAGGCACCCAGGTCTTCTTGACTGGGGCTACCCGGTCAGGTGCCAGTCATGTCCCTCAATTTGGGGCATGACAAATTTGATCGCTATTGAACTTTTTAGTGAATTGAGGAGATCTATGAGTTGACTTCTATGCTATGAGATGTTATGATTTGTTGGATATGGAAATATGTGGTGTGGTCATAATGAGGATTCATAGAGAAAGTCGAGCAGAAAGAGTAATCGAATGTTTCTTGGTAAATGGAGTGTTGGTTATGATCTATCAGGTTATGTGTCGTATGTTATTTATTTCACCATGGGTGTAATGAATTGCTTTGGTTTAAGATATCTTATTGTGCGTGGCTGTTGATTTTGAGCATATCGACTTGAGGTGCTTCAGGTGTAACAATTTTTGCATAGGATCGCGCATTGTAGCGAGGCTATATGTAGTTATAACCTTTTGAAGAAGACTCAGGTGTTCTATTTCTATGATATGATACGGGGTCTTAGCCTTGTGTTGTGATGATACTGATGAACTTGAGTTACAGCTCTTTAATTAGGGTCATTTGAATTGATTTGAGTATGTTGATATGATTTCTTTTTGGTGCGAGTATTATGCAAGTTATGGCTTACACCTGTATTGAGGTGTCGTATCACCAGGGTGGAGTGTTGGATTCGAGGTGATCGTTGGAATCTTTAATAAATACGAACATATGTGATTTCATCTTGTTAGAGGGATAATATCGAGGTTTGGCCTGGAAATCCGTTATGATATTAGTCAAGGGAAGTGGCTTCATGAATGATTGATTTGTGAAGTGGTTATAGTTTATCGTGTGTTTCATTTGTCATTGGTAGTATATGAAAGTGTTGGAATAAGACTTTAGCTAACAAAAAGGTTTTCTATCGGTATTCGGGTATTGTGGGAAACTGCTGTGAATAGAGGCTATTGTTTCGAGTGTTTGGATTATATGGTATCATATGATTTCATCTGACGTTGCTGGTATGGGTTATTATTGTTGGTTTGGGTTTATTCTCAAAAAGATAAATGTGAGGTTCTGATCTTGTGTAAGAATTCGAAAAGTGCAGTGTGGTTCTACGATTTATGATCTAGATGGATTGTGAAATTTCAACGATGTTGTGTTATTGGGCCTATGCGAGATAGGGTGATGTGGGATCACCCCGGGTATATGCTTGGTAAGGTCATTCAGCTATTAGTTAGCTTCTAGGACAACTCTGAATATGCTCGAGGACAAGCTTGTTTAAGTTGGGGAGGATGTGATGACCTGACCTATCGTCTCATGTGTTACTGCTATGTTTCCCTCGTTTATTTCTTCTTCATGTTTCGTTATCGGTATATGGTGTGTGAGAGTTGATTTGGTTTGGTTTTAATAAGAAATGAGTCACTTAGCCTCTTTAAGGAAGGCTTCAGTTGGAAAAGTCAACCAGATGTTGATCTATAGTTTATAGAACTCGGATGTGACTTCTGGTGATTTGGTTAGCTTCGGGAGGTGATTCATGACTTAGGAGTGCGATCAGAATTGATTTTGTAGGTCCGGTGTAGAATTAGGCTTGAATTGGCGAAGTTAGAATTTTGGCAAATTCCGGTTGATATGTGAGATTTTTATTCGAGGGTTAGAATGGAATTCCAAGAGTTGTTGTAGCTTCATTGTGTGATTTGTGATGTGTATGAAAAGTTTCAGGTCATTCGGACGTCGTTTGGTTAGGTTTTTGATCGAAAGTGCATTTCGGAAGTTTTGCGAAACTTAAGCTTAAATTCGATGGGGTGATTTCGGATGGCTATTGGGAAGTTTGAAGTTGTAAAAAATGCAGCATAAATTTGCAAAGAAATTTTGTGCTATGCGATAGCAGAGGGTGTCATGCGAACCTATAGAAGAAATTAGATGGTCATTGGGAATGTACTATGCGAACGCAGTGAGTGTTATGCGATCGCACAGGGTAAAGAACTTGTTCTATGCGATCACATGTGTGTATATGCGCTCGCATAGGGTTAATTTGGGGGATGTAATTTTTGTGCAATGTGATCGCGTGGGCTCTTATGTGATGGCATAGAAGGAGCTTTAGGCCTGGTCAGAATGTTTAAAAAGCTCACTTCCACGGTTTTGGATCATGTTTCCTCTCTGGTAGACGATTTTGAGAGCTTCTTGGTGGAGATTAAAGAGGGATTCAAGGCGAATCGATTAGAGGTAAGATTTTTGAACTTAAAACACGATTATATTGTGAAATTTGTATAGAAATTCATGGAAATTAAGCCTAAAATAGATGAACTAGGGCTTGAGTTTTTGATATTTGAAATAGGGATTTGATAGGTCATTAGAGCTTGGATTTCGTAGTTCTTGGTATGTATGAACTCGAGGCGAGACGAGGAATACAATAATGTGAATTTTATAATTTTTTGAGAAGTGGAATCGGGGTTTGGGCTTTCTAATTACGAGATCTTTACTATTTCTCGATTGTTTTCGATTGGGTATTGTTCTCTTAGCTTATTGTGATGTATTCATTCTAAATTTGGTTTGTTTCGACGCGCGGGGAGGCCTATTTGAGGGGAAAGGCATCATGAGCTAGAGAATTCACTTGTTCGAGGTGAGTAATACTTGTAAATGATATCCTAAGGGTTCGAAACCTCGGAATTGCACCCATAGTGCTATATTGAGGTGACTGGCATGCCGCATAGAGAGCATGGGGCAGAGCACCATTGGGAATTGTTACTTGGTCCATCCCGGTTGTTGATTTAACCGCGTATTTCTATGACTTGTTTTTTTCCATTATGAATTGGGCTTATTACTATAATTGGGGCTTATTGCTGACTGTTTGAACTCCTAGTGAGCTATCATCACTATTTTCCTTACTTTTGAAATATTATTTGAACTCAGTCCATTTGAATTACACGGTTTCATGAATTTTGCTATATTTATACTCACCCTGAGTTTTTAACTGATATTTGAACTCTTGTTTTAGCCGAGCATTATTATTTTTACTGATTCCTGAGGGGCTTATGATTATTTTTGGACTGATTGAGGCCAAGGGCCATATGTTAGGATATGTTGAGTGATGTGACGAGGCTTTTAGGCCTCAAGTGTATTGTGAGGAGGCTTTCAGGCCTTGAGTGTATTGTGAGGAGGCTTTCAGGCCTCAGGTGTATTGTGAGGAGGCTTTCAGGCCTTGTGATGATATGTCACTTGGATTGTAGGAGCCCCTTTGGAGTCTGCACACCCATAGTAAGCGCGGGTACCCATGTGATTGAGAGTGAGCCTGAGGGGCTAATGTTGTACTATGTGACTGATATTGAGCCCGAGGGGTTGATACTATTCTCAGTGTTGTGATACTGAGCCCGAGGTGCTGATACTGTTCTGAACGGTTGATATTGAGCCCTAGTGACTGGTACTATGTTGAGTTGTGCCCGAGGGGCGAACTTATATGTGCTCATCATGCACACTTATTTGCATTTTTTACCTGCTATAATGTGGTATTTGTGCCCGAGGGGCGGATTTTCTATGCTAATCAGCACTAACTATTTTGAAATAGTTTTTGTAATTATTGAAAAGACTATTTTAAAATAGATTTGAACTGAGCCGAAACATTTCTAAAGAATTCTCTGATATAACTGTTTTCTCAAAAATTGTACTCGGCTTCTATATAGCCTGTTGGTTGTCTTCCGTGATTTCTTGCTGCTCAGTTATTATTTATTTTTATTGCTCACTGAGTTGGAGTACTCACTTTACTCCCTGCACCTCACGTACAGATGCATGTATTATTCACCCGGTAGCGGGTTTTGGTAGCCAGTTGAAGGTATTGTTATTGTAGCCGAGCAAAGTGACCACTAGCATTTGCGGCACTGGATTACTTCTTTTGGATCTAAACTTCATTCTATATATTGTTGGCCTTGTAGTGGTACTTAGACTTCTCTAGATGCGCATGACTTATAACACCCCGATCGGGCTGTGTTGGGTAGTAAATATTGTTTATTAAATGTCATTTAGGCGTATTTTGCGATTCATTTATGTTTAGTTATTTTGAAAAAGGTTAAATGCGTTAGTTGGCTGGCCTTGCCTTCATGAGAGGCACCATCACGACCAGTGCGGGTTTCGGGTGTGACATGGTTGGTGAGGGTATGGAAGGTTGAGAAGGAGTTTTCTTGAAACCTCTTTGCTTGCGGGACAGGAGTGGAAAGAGTGCTTCCCGGGAGAATCGTGTGGCGCAGTGAAAGGTTTCCCGTGGAACTTCTCTTGATAACGAAAACATTTTCCTTCAATTGGAGAAAAATGAGTTGATAAGGAAAATATTTTCCAAAACATCAAAGCCAACAAAACACACCCAATGTTTACAAACCTTAAATTCAAACAACTTTTAATCTATACGGAGTTGCATACTTGATACATATTGTGACGCCCAGTTCTACATCGGACAATGGTTGAACTCTCCACCTCAATTGTTGTCACGATCCCAACCCGGTCGTGATGGCGTCCAGCACACTAATAGGCAAGCCTGACCATTTTCCATGCTCATCCCAACTGATAACCAGAAACTGATATGTGAAGTAATAAATAATTATGCCATTTAAGCCGAATACAGAAATACTGATGAAAATACTGAAGTATAGCAAAACACAAAATATAGCCCAACCTTGGACCCGGTGTCATGAATATGAGCCTCTACAAATAGAGCAATATCCTACAACAAAGTCTGTCTAAATGTCTGAAAGTGCAGAATAGAAAACAAGGATAGAGGGAAAAGTCAACGGCTGCGAACGCCATGTAGCTACCTCGACACTCTCGGAAGCAAATCTGCTGATCACAGAAAGTCTACTCAGCCTGAGAAGAGGAACCGGATTTACACACAAGGTTCACGGAGTAAAGTGAGTACTTCGACTCAGTGAGTAATAAACATAACTAGAGTCTGAAAGAAAGAAAACGCAGAGAATGCACAAAGTACTCTATATCTAGCAGTTCGTATCCAAAATAGTGGCAATATAAAATAAGTAATACAGTTAAGAAATAATGCATCAAAGAATGCAACACATATAACGATACACTCTAGTACCCACTGCGGCGTGCAGCCCACTCCATATATTTAACGTCGACGGTGCTCACTGGGGATGCGTACAGACTACGGAGGGGCTCCTACAATCCAAAGCGCAATATCTGCCATGTCTTGTCATCAAACAGGCTGATGGCCTCAATATCAATACAACATCACTGCGTCACGCAACCCAATCCATAATAAGGAAATCATCCTCACATTTGGATCCTCAACCCATCTCAGTCAAACAAATGCATATCCAATCGGGCATGACTTACTATCGGGATCTCAGCCCTCTTATCCTTTTTCATTAATATTTATGATTAAAAATATAGTTCTTTTATTATTTCAACAATAGAAAGTATGACTGAGCATATGTGATATGCATACAAGTGAGGTAACACACATAAGATCCCTAAAGGATTCTACAGGTCGGCACAATGTCCCAAACACAGCAATAAGATCAATTCACAGTGATAAATTATGCGTCTCAATCGCCCATATAGAAGAAATCATACTCGGGATAGACCAAGTCTCAATCCCTAATAGTAACTGACCCCGCACTTACCGTGGAATGCATGTCACGCCTTAATATAGCATTACAATTTGAAAGTCCGAGGTTTTAAACCATCGGAGCAACCGTTACATCAATTACTCACCTCGAACTGGTTAAACAACTAGTCTGCTAAGCCTTTTCCTCTAGAATCAACCTCCTCGCATGCCATATCTGCCCAAAACCATAAGGAATGCATTATATTAAGCTAATGGAACATAACCCAATTGAAAGAATTCGAAACACACCCAAAAACACAAAGTTGTCAAAACCCGAGCCCCGGTACCACTTCTCAAAAATTACGAAATTCACATCACCGGATTCATCATCTTACCACGAGTCAATACATACCAAATACACAAGAATCGGAATCCATTTGGCCCCTAAAATCGTCAATTCAAACTCTCTTAGGTTTGAAGCCCTAACCTCCATTTTTACCCATTTAATTCCTTGAAATTTTGTATTTAATCCATGGTTTCACACCTAAGTCAAAGTCCTAGAATATTTTGTTTCTCTTTCCCAATTCGTGAAAATTGTTCACTATAACTCCAGGTCGCTTTACGCTTATGTGGTCAAATAATCGCACATGCGGTCCTGCACATGCGACCAAATGATCGCTTATGCGGTCTCACTTAAATTCCCTGGGACCGCTTCTGTGGTCTTAAACCGCACCTGCGTTTGCCGCTTCTGTGATCACCATGACTTCTTATGCGGTCTCTACTATGCTTACAGGACCGCTTCTGTGGTCAAATCTGCTTATGCGATGTCCACTTTTGCGGAAGGACTTCTGCTTCTGCGGAATAAGCCAATCCCCCTCAAATCCTCTTTTGCAACCCCATAGCCGCATCTGTAAAACCGCTCCTACGGATCTTTTTCTGCGGATGCGGAAATACCAGATGCCAAAAGATAAGACATGTTGCATGCTTCCAAAATTCTCGTTTAACCATCAGAAATCCCCCGACGCCCCCGGGACCTCAACCAAAGGCACAAACATATCCTAAAACCTTACTGAAACTTGTTTTAATCCTCAAAACATGTCAAATAATGCAAAAACCATTAAATCACATCGAATTAAAGCCTAAGTTTCTTCAAACATCCGCAATACGCATTCGATGAAAAACCCGACCAAACGACATCAAAATGACCTGAAAATTTGGAGACATATCCAAAATCACCTAACGAAGATACTGCTATTCTCAGAATTCCATTTCGACCCTCGGATCAAAATTTCCACACAGGACCTCCAAATTCAATTCAGATTGCACTCCTAAGTCACATATCATCCCCCGAATCTAACCGAACCACCGAAATTCACATCCGAGCCCTTTAACTACATAGTCAACTTTCGATTGACTTTTATAAAACAAGCTTTCTTATAAGAGGCTAAGTGCCTCATTTCCAACTAAAACCAACTCAATTCCACCCGATCAACTCAAATACTGATATTGAACATAAAGCAACACAATATGGGGAAAACGGGGCGGTAACTCACGTGATGACGGGCCGGGTCGTCACATCCTCCCCAACTAAAACAAACGTTCGTCCTCAAGCGGGTCTATAAGTATACCCGGAGTCTCAAACAAGTGAGGATATTAGCTTCGCATCTCCCGCTCGGTCTCCCAAGTAGCCTCCTCCACGGGCCGACCACTCCTCTGTACCTTCATCGAAGCAATATCCTTCGACCTCAACCTTCAAACCTGACGACCCAAAATAGCCACTGGCTCCACATCATAGGTCAAATCAACATCCAACTGTACTGTACTGAAGTCCAATACATGAGATGGGTCCCCAACATACTTTAGAGCATAGACACATGAAATACCGGGTGAACTCCCGACAGGATGTGTCACAAAGCAAGCATATATGCCACCTCCCCAATCCTCCTAAGTTCCTCAAAAGGGCCAATGAGCCATGTACTCAGCTTCTCAAACTTCCTGAATCGCATGATGCTATTCATAGGCAAAACCTTCTGCAAGACCTTCTTGCCCACCATATAAGATACATCTCAGACCTTCCAGTCTATATAACTCTTCTCACGTGACTGAGCTATACGAAGTATCTCCTAAATCACTTTCACTTTATCTAAGGCATCCTGGACCAACTCTGTCCCCAACAACCTAGCCTCACCGGGCTCAAACCAACCAATCGGATATCTACACCGTCTCCCATATACGGCCTCATATGGCGCCACCTGAATGGTAGATTGATAGCTATTGTTGTAAGTAAACTGTACAAGAGGCGAGAAATCAGCCTAAGAACCTCCAAAGTCAATAGCACAGGCACGCAACATGTCCTCTAATATCTGAATGGTACGCTCGGACTGTCCGTCCGTTTGAGGATGAAATGCTGTGTTAAGCTCTACCTGCGTACTCAACTATCGTTGAAAAGTCCTCCAGAACTGAGAAGTAAACTGAGTACCCCTATCTGATATAATGGAAAATGGGACCCCATGCAATCGTTCAATCTCCCAGATGAAAATCTCTGCTAACAGCTCCCAAGAATAGGTAGTACACACCGGAATGAAGTGCGCGGACTTGGTCAGCTGATCCATAATCACCCAAATCGAATCAAACTTCCTCGCTGTCTGAGGGAGACCACTCACAAAATCCATAGTAATCCTCTCCCACTTTCACTTTGGAATATCCATGCGCTAAAGTACACCACCGGGTCTCATGTAAGGATCACACGACAAGTACAAATGTTTCACCAACACAAATTTGGAATCTTCAGGAACCTTTATTTTTGTGGTGCTGCTTCTCAATTCCATGTTTGATTCCTTAGGAACACCATTTACATAATCCTTTAATATGATATGCTTGTTGCTATCTTCGTCCATTTCCACTGTAAATTCAACACCTTTAATTTTTTAGTGTTGGGTTGGAGTTTTGAAAAGAATATGAAGACGAAATTAGCAATGAAAATGTGAATAGAAGTTGAGGAAGATTTCAATATCTTATTGAATTATTGCTTCCTATGATTGGGTCATTAGTTGCTTTAACTATTTGTGTCTTTTGCAAGGTGGCTATTTTCTAGTGGGGGTTCTTTCATATGTGGAACCTTTTGACTTTTCTCCAAGAAGGAACTTTTGTTGGCTTTTATTGTTTCTTCAACTTTTTTTAAAGGGAAAAATGTCCAAATTTACTCTAATTTTGAATATTATCTATATCTATCCTCAGTTATATTATTTGATCAAATTTACCTCTACCATTATATTATCTGGCCGAATTTATCCCTACTATCATTAAACTTTTAAGAATCACCCCTCAGGCCGATAGATGACCTAGAATCTCTCAAATTATTTTAATTATGTCACTTATTCTTTTTCTTGATCCACTATTTTTAAAATAGTTGGCATTTACTCGCTTTCTTAACTGGAAAAAAATAAGAAAAAAAATATTAAAATAATACAATAATTAGTAAACAAAGTATAGTAAATTGAAGAATCTAAATTAGGTACCTTGTCTAAATTTCAAAATTATTTACAATACCCCAACTCGAATTAATTCTTTGTACCAAAGGTATGGAAATGTTGCAAGTATTAGTGATAGAATATTGAAGTTCTACGGAGACTTTAGATTGTCGAATTCTTTAGTCAAATGCCTATGCATTGTGCACTTTTAATTTAGTCGATTGAACTATATCTTAACTAAACAATAAAAAAATGTATTCAAATATACATATACGTACATGATGAACAGTTGCATATAATGCACAATAAATAGATTCCCTAAATTCTACAGTGTGTATATGATTGAATAATGAATAAAATTTTAAACCAATTTCAAACTCATTATCAAAAGAAAATAAATTGGTGCAATGGTAATTAAAATATCCATCAATAATTTGTATAGTCCCGTACCTTTAACATTCATATCAATAGCAATTTCAGAAAATAGTGGAGCAAGAAGAACAATGTCACCACCCAGAAATCCCACCGCCGGGACCATGATGGAGCCTAACATTTCGCTTTCTAGGAAATCCAATAATAGAACAATTTATCATTTTTAAACATTAAATTACTGGAATAACTAAAACATCAATGCGGAAGATAAAACTGCGAAACATCTATTACAATTTTTTAAACCTGGTGTCACAAATGCACGAGCTTCTAAAGTAATACACACAAGGGTTGAAAATGAGTACAAAGTTTTAGAATGACGTTATATACCTGAAAAGAAAAGAGGATGGGGAATCGAGGAACTGCAGGCGCTGAAAAGTCTTACCTCAAATCTCTGTTGAGGCCTAATTTGGGCACGCTAAAAACTGTTGCTCGGATTGACTCCAAAATTTACAGTATGTAGAGTGTAGTATCAGTACAACCGACCACATGTATTGGTAAGTGCCGAGCCTAACCTCGACGAAGTGGTGTCACGACCCCAATCATGGTCGTGATGGCGTCCAACACAATTGTTAGGCAAGCCCGACCATTGTAAGAATCTCAACCCAAGAATGAAAACTCATCACCAGTTAATGGAGTCATTATAACAATTAACAATATTAATAATTCCAATAGTAAATAAAAACAAAACGGAAAGCCATAGTAATACTAATATAACTCCCAAAAGGTCCGGGGTCACGAGTCAAGAGACTTTAAATACAACTGAGTAGTGAATCCTCAACATACATAAGTCTAGGATACAGAAATATAAATGGATAAGGGGGAGAAGTCGGGTCCTGCGGACAACAAGCAGCTACCTCGACAACTCTGTAATAACTCGAAAAGACAACAAATCGCTCAACTAAGCACCCGCAACACCTGAATCTGCACAAATGGTGCAAGGAGTAAAGTGAGTGTCACACCTCCTTTTTACGTGTCCCAACTATTTACTATTGCACCCCGGAAAGGGATATAACGATAGTAGTGGGGAAGGAGTTTTTCCAATTAAAGGACATTCGGAACGGAATTTTATTTATTTATTCTTAGAGTCGCCACTTAGGAGAATAATGGTGTCCCAAGTCATCGGTTTAATTCGAACCGAGGAAATTATGACTCTGTTTAACAGTCCGTAAAACTAGAAATCCGACTAAGGAATTCTGTTAACCCGGGAGAAGGTGTTAGGCACTCACGGATTCTGTGGTTCTAGCACGGTCGCTCAACTGCCGTATTTGTTATATTTGATATCCTTATATGCTTCAGTTTCAAATGTTATTTATATTCTACTTTTGTTAATTTTAGGATTTACGACATTGCGAAAACGTATTTCAAGTCACACCGCAACCAGTACACCTGCGACTTTAATGCATTTCAGCTTCGCCGGGATTATAGATTTGGATCACATAAGATGTGCACCCACATTAGGAATGTATTTTTTTGTTTATCATGCCTATAATGTCTACGTCTTGTTAACTTTGGAAAAGACCGTAAAATTTGCTAAACGGTCCTTCCGAGTCTAACATTTTACATTAGAATCCGTTTGGGGGCCCCGTGTATTTTATTTGGAATGAGGCTCGTCCCTTATTTTAAGGCTCAAACCTATTTACATACTATGTTATCTATTTTTGTTTTTCTTCCTATTTTTGCATCTGTTTTTGTATTAGGTTTCAGGACTATAAAAGTGGAGTCCAGGCCATTTATTCACTATTAGGCCTGGACTTTGGACAGCTTAACAGTCCATTATTGCATGTAATTGGGCCACTGAAGCCCAAAATACTTTACTGGCTTATCCGAAAGTCCAACCATTCTGTTAATCGGACCTGGGCCTATTTTCATAATTAGGCCCAGAATATATGAATAGAATCTAACATGCTAACAGTTTCAACAGTGGATCACGACAAGTATTTTCAATTGATAAAGAGAAATGATAAAATCATATTATTTCAACAAGGATACAATTACAATTCTTGACTACTGCTGATTTTAGTATATAACTATCAAAAATTCTAACCTAATGATTTTGTATCATTTGTATTATACTATAAAACAGATTCTGATATTCCAACAATCACTAGCTTGCACGATTATTTTTTATTACTCATTTTAACAAAAAGGAAAAACAGAGTTCTGATTTTTAAACTATCATGCATTGAATTACTGAAGTCCACTAAGTTGTAACAACATGGATCTGAGGTTGATTCATATTTAGTAAGCACAAACCATACTACGAGTCAATTCACTTATACTCTTAGGTTAATGATCTTAATTTGGAGTTTGATTGATAAAATAGAGAAGTGTACTTTTATAAGTCTAGTTTCAGAATCATGTCTAATGACCTAAGTGTATTAACTTTGTTTTTCAACCGATATTTTTAGTTTTGGAATTAGACAGGCAACTATAGCTAACTATGTATATCTACTACTTTAAACAATGCTACTCTAATCTAATCGAGTTTATGTAGATATTAATTATTACAACCCATTCCTATGAATTACAATTAAACTCTGTGAGATATTTCTATAGCTAAAGAAGAAGTAGAAGACAGTTTCATCATGAATCAATTAAGGCTTCATTTCTTCATCACAAATCTCAATTATATCTCCAGGAAAATAGATGTGTACCTGATCAACGAAAATGAAACAATGAGTTCTAGGGGAGATGAAAAGCAAGATCAATCGGCAATGGTAACAGCAGTCAAGTATCAACAACAATGAGGATGAATCAACACAGCAACAGTTGATATATCAAAACAAAAAGCCCAGTGAATTCCACCAAACAAGTGAAGGACAACGACCAGAAGTTCAAAAGGTTCAACCAATGTCTAACTCAAAATTAATATTTTGAACTCTCTATTTCTGAACTAGAATAATAATCTTTTCGAACTTGAAAATCTGTACCAATTTCTGAATTTCCAAAGTCCAGCCTTTTCCAAGCTTATTAGAAGCCTATTTATAGAGGCATTTTGGGGGGGGGGGGGAATTCAAAATAAAATACTTTTATTTCCCGAATGGTCTACTAAGAATATATCGAACCGCCTTCACACCCCTGCTAAAAGGTTCTGGGAAGTTCTATAAGATTCTATTAGGTGGGTTTTACTCAATTGCCCCCACTTGCTAAGGTTTATTTCATAAATGCCTTTTAACACTAACTATAATACCCTTTATTATCTGGGTAATTTCAGAAAAACCACATACCAAAGTCATCTTTGTCCCTATAGGCTCTATTTAATTTACAGTAATGCCATTTACCCTTCCCCTTTTACCCTTTTCATTTAAATGTTGTTACCCGGCTTGCCTTAGGTTTGGCAGGACTTGGGTAGTACTTATTTAACAAATAACCACTAGTCAATCATGCCAATTTCATGTTATAAACCTTTTCAATTTTAACCTCCTTTACACGAATAGCCACTAAACAGAATTTAATCTTAATTTGCAAACACAGCCATGATGAGTTGGTATTTTACCGACTTATCTTGTCTTTAAATCTATACTTTTGCTATGTTTGAGCAATAAAACCGTGTATTTGATGCCATTTACTTATATATTACATGTGGTATTTGATTTAGAAGTAATGGTGAAGAAACCAAGTGAAAACAAGACAAAAATGAGCTAAAATGGACAAATAATCTGCCTAGTGAAACACTCTTCGCGAACGCGATAGAGGAATCGCAAACGCGTTGGTTCAGTAGCCAAAGCTACGCAAATGCGAGGTATCGGACGCGAACGCGATGCAGGATGAAAGGAACCTTCACGAATTCGAAGGCATTCAAGCGAACGCGATGTTCAACGACCAGAACCTTCGCGAACGCGAAGGCGTGTACGCGAATGCGTTGATCAGAAATTGTTAGTCATCGCGAACGCGAAGGTGGACACGCGGACGCAATGAACAAATCTGGCGTGAAGACTGGGCAGTTGTGTAATTTTACATTTTCAACCCCAAATCAATTATATACTCGTCCAAACAGACATTGTAGGAGATTTTTTCAGCTCTGATTATCTTTTATCATCTTTTTCACTTCTTTGAGATTTTTGGCTAGTTTGGAGGCTAGGGTTTTGCACACACACTTGGGTCTTGAAGATGCTTGTGGTTAAGGAGTTCTTACCCATTTATGTTTATTTCTTCATTTCCTTGCTTTGTATTGTATATTTAAGTGTGTAGCATTTATTTCCAGCACTTGAATCTTATTTATGGGAATATTCATATTTAAAGTATGGATTAAATACCTTGTTGTGCTTATGTATTGAATGATTTTTATATATTTATGAAGTGAGTTATTGTTACTTTAATTATTCTTGTTCTTTAATGTTTCCAAAGGGATTAGCTAACCCTAGGACTCACCCATTAACTCTGAATTCATTTTGGGAAAGATAATTTGGGGTTGGGAAAGATTAATTAACAAGAACTTGAGGCGTTAACCGTCACTTTATAGATTCGACCTAGGCATAGGATTGAACTACTTGTAGCCTATCGGGTTTGCTTAATCTCCTAATTGTGATTAGGGATAATTCAATTAGGAAGTCTTGTTAGTCTTTGGAAGAAGCGAATTAAGAATTATTATCTGTGGCTAATTAACATAAACTCGCTCATATTTGTAAAATCGTAAAATACATTGGATCGTTACTTGAGTGTAATCCCTGATGCATTCATACTTGTAGCCATTGATCATTTTATTTGCTTTCTAGGTTAGTTTACATTTTTGCATTTCGATATAAACATTTTCCAAAACACAAAATCTTAAGTGTTTGGCTTAGCGCGATTAGCGATAATTTTCTTGTATTCGTAATACATTGTTCTCTGTGGGATTCGACCCCGACTCATAGTTGGGTTAATATATTGCGTACGACTGTGTCTATTACTTTTTAGCGGTAGAATTGGACGTCAACAAAAATGGCGCCGTTGCCGGGGAAGAATTGCAAAGTGAAGGCTTAAAGTCGCATTCCAAGCATTTTTCAACGTTGGAATTGTGTGCTAACACGGAAGTTGAACCACATGAATCAATGAAGGAGTGCGAGGAGGAAAAACTTTGGCCATACATTTTGCAGTTCGAGGACGCGAGAAATCAAAACGACATTTCTCACTTGAAAACCAAGAAGTGCAAAATGAAGATTTTAATCATTGGCTCAAGCATAAACTTACCACCCCCCATCGCTCGTGGTCACAAGCTTGATTCAAAGCTAGGGTCCCAATTCATATCATCCAAATGGCGAGAAAAGTGGTAATGTTGGTTGCGTCGTGCCACGACGTTAAATGCGGCGCTTGGTGGGAGGCAACCCATCATTTTTTAAAAACTTTCATCATTTTTCATATTTTCTTTTTTAGAATTTCTTAAAATATTATTTTTGATAAATCTCCCAAGTTTGAGAATTTTTGGAGTTGATTTGAGCAGGTCGGGATATCCGAGCAGACACAAACCAGTAGCTGAAGAAATCTGCCAGAAAAAGCAATGAATCGCGATCGCGAATAAACTCACGCGATCGCGTGAGGTAAGCTCTTGGCCAACCCTACGCGATCGCAGAAACAGGGACACAATCGCATGACTTGGTCATTTAGTGAACTGCGATCGCAGTAAAAACCACGCGATCGCGTAGCATTGTGGCAGTCTCAGACTTGAAATGCACTGGAATTGCAAAAAAGTGCCCAATATCATTAAAACAAAAGAACAGACCCCTGCTCCCATTTTTCTTCCGAAAAGCACACTAAGAAATCAAATTGGTTTGACTTCAATCACATAAATCTTGCATTGCTCTCTCAGGTATGTCGCTCTCCCATCCCTAAAGCTTGGTTTAACTGTATTTTAATGGTAAGTTAGGGTGTGGGCTGCCCTATTTTTCAAAAGTTAGGATTTAAAATTGGTTATGGTGTGAAAATCCATTTGTGAATCTCTTGTCATGCTTGCTTGCTGTGAGTGATTGGTTGACAGAAAGGGAGTTTTTGTATGCACAATTTTGGGGCAAATATGCATGTTTTGCTGGTGTAAAATGACTGTTAATAATCAAGCACACCAGTTGTTCAAAGAAATGCCCCAAACACACTGGTTCTGGGTGAGGAAGAAGACTATCGCGATGACCAATTCTGTGATCGCGTAGGCCTAAATCTGGCTGTTGAAAAACTTACTCATCGCGATCGCGTGAATGCCTTTGCGATCACGTAAGGTTCCCACAACTTTACTCTTCGCGATCGGCGTGACATTGTCTGCGATCGCGTGAGTTGCACTGGTTTTCCTCTCCGCGATCGCGTGACTATGTCTGCGATCGCGATTTTTTACAGCCTAGTGCACAAACCAGTAGCTTCGCACATTATGCTCCGAAAGCTTTCTAACCTGTTTGTTTGGCCTAATTACCACTAAATGCAATGCTGAAAGTCACTAGATGTTTGTTTGACATGAAAACTTTGTGTGTAGGTATTTTGAGCTAAACAATGGATTCGACGACTAATGAGAATGTGAAACAATATGCCGAACAAGTGGCCGCAGAGAAGTATTATGATGCTGCCATATTTTCCTCACGTAGGTGCTATGAATTCTATAAACAGCTCTCCAAAAGCATGATAAGGGAAAGAGGCATACAATTGGTCGACCTGGAGGATCGATGGCCTGAATTCCATGGTAGGTTGCTTGCTAGTGGCTGGATATGCTTCACCGAAGAGCCCAGGCCAGCCAACTATGAGGTTGTCCGAGAATTCTATGCAAATGCTGTTGAGAGAGACTTCAACAATGAGTTGGTGGCCACTGTCAGAGGTTGCGAAGTCCGTTTCAGTCTAGAGAGGATCAATGCCCATTACAACCTTGCCAATGTCGATAATCAGGTGTACGAGGAGAAAGCCAAAGAGTTGGGTAGCCAATTGTTCGTCAGTCACTTGCACGGTGGACATGTGCCTAAATGGATCAAGAATCACACCAGGATAGAGTCTTCAGAATTCACTGTAGAGGCCAAGACTTGGCTCTCCATAATTTGTGCTCGCGTCATGCCTTCAAATAATGAAATAGAGGTAACACCTGAGAAGGCAAGGGTGATTTGTGCACTTCTGGAGGGGATGCAGGTAAATGCACTACCAGAAAATGTGCCTATTGGAACAATTATTTTAGCAACGGTTCACAAACCGTTGCCATAGAACAAGTATGGTAACGGTTATAACCGTTACAATAGCTTTTAGGTGATATTAGCACACTTTAACTGTAGAACCGTTACAATTGTAAAATAAACGTTGCCATAGATCCATCTGGCGCAACGGTTATTTGAACCGTCCCAATAAAAATATCTACGGGAACGCTTAATTTGTATAAATTACTATTGGAACGGTTATTTTTTCTCCCTTATTTTCCCTCCTAAATTTTATTACACCCTCCAAAACAATCACTATTCTTTTTATTTTTTAATAATTTTAATAATAAATATAAAATAAAAAAGCTTTTTTGTCATTTAATTTCCCACTAACTGGATATAGGCGATACCCCCAAATTTCCCACTATCCAAATCTTCTTCTTCGATGACCTAGGTCATCTTCTTCTTCACTGCGATATAGGCGATATCCCCATATCTCTCTCTCTGATGACCTAGGGTTCGTTGTTTTTGTGAATATTTGAACAAATTGGGTTTGGGGTTTTATTCTAATTGGTGTCGAGAAGTTGTGGTTGAAGCTAGGATTCATTTGTTTGGTGTCAACAATCAAATTTTTGGTTCTAAAGCTCGAAGAACAACTTCAAATTTCTGGAGTTTAGTGCCTGAAGCTGTTGCATAGCGTTTGCACTCCTCGACGCATCGGGTATTCTTTCTCTACGCTTAAACTTGTGTCATTTTATGGATTTTGATGCGTATGAGTTGGTTTGGGGGTTCCGTCCCATTGGGTTGTGGCTTTATTATGTGTATATGCAGAGTTTGCTTTATTATCTTATCTTCGACGCTTCTGATTATTCACTTTTCTTTCTTTTCAATTTTTTTGCTCTTTCGAGTTAGTTAATAAATTTTTACTCCATTTTTTTTGAAAGTCTAATTAGTTTTTATCATATGAAGCACTTCAGTTACTTTTTTTGGTTTGTTTGTTTCGGATTAGTGTTTAAGATGAGACAGTTCTATATACATTTCCACTTATTTATATATATTTTTAGCATTTTATGCAGTTTTTACTACTAGTCTGTTGTATAATGCCTACTTCATAAAATGTATGCTAACAATAAGTTACTCTAGTTTATATTCTTAGAATAGGCCAGTCTATAGCTTGGTGATTGTTTCCTATAGTTGCAGGTTCTTGCCCTTGTAAAATTATCACATTAGCAATTAGCATGTGATCATGTAAATAGTTTTATTAACAACTGGTGCCTAAATTATGGTATCCCTGTCTTTCTTGTGCTCATTGGAATCATGACAAACAACTCAGTTGAATCTCCAGAACTGCCAGTTTGCGCAGTTCTTCTCTCTGCAGCTGCATTTTATCTGAGCCTGCATTGAAAGTGCAGCAACTAATCACTATTTTATTGCTTAGGAATTGCTTTTGGAGTTTAAATGCTGATATTGGTGGCAAATAAACCAAGCTAGATATCTTATGAACTGGTACTAGCAGTGTTTAACATTGCTATGCAGAGGTAACAATGTTTCAATACATGTCTCTATCCTTTTTCCCATTTCTTGACCTTTGAGTTTGGAATTAAGTTCTTTGCTTTCTGCTTCTTTTTTCAGGTATTTCTTTACTTCTTTCCCTGCTTTTTCTTTCTTTTCGTTTCAAGGTTTATTTTTGAAAATTATTTCTTGCGTATTGTGTGGTTCTGTTGAGTGTTTGAGTTTATGCTACAACTACTTTTAGCTGACTTCTGTTTAGATAAGACCTTTCAGTTTGCAAAGGATATTTGATTCACAGGGACCGGAAAAGAGTTTTAATAAAGTATAGTAACAATTCAAAGTCCAGTGACGGTGTGAATTGAATGTTATCATATTATAGTAAGTATAGGCCTGGCAATTACAGTAGCGTAGACAACGTCTCCAGCAGTCATCACTGGTATTAATCTTTATATATAACCGGTCTGGCCAATCAAATTTCATTGACCTCAGATCCAAGAATGTGTCGTGTTTGTCTACATCGTCTTCTCCGCAAGAGTTAACTGACATCCTAGAACAACCCCCCGAAAGTTGTCCTGCTCTTAAGTTTTTTGGAGGATCATGCTCAAATCAGGCAAACATTTGCATACTAATGACACATGGTTGCTTTTACAAATGCCAAATTTGCCACATATTTTATACACATCACATGTATCTTTTGGCACTAACCACATCAAAGACCATTGACTACTCCTCTTATCCCAGCTGTAGAATTGTATTTCTTCAGAATAGTTCATTAAGAGTCTAGTAATTTCGAAAAAAGACTCGTTGAAAATACTGTTGACATAACTGGAATTGACAATGTTATTCTCTTTGAAGTTGGATAACATATAGGCGATATACGCGGGCATTTCACTGAAACTGAAAAGTCCAGAAGTACTTATATTTACAGACCCTTTCCAGTAAATGCCACCTTCGTTATATACCACATATTTCTTGTTGTTTGTTTGATCTATTTGAAATGTGTAGTTACCACTTCTTAAGTCAGTCAACTTCAAACCCCTATCCATTTTCATTCGAGGTAGGAAAGTATCAGTTGGATTCAGAAAACTTTGCCATAGTTTAGCTCCCGGTTCATCAATTAAAACCAAGTTACCTGAATCCAATAGCTCTACTCTCCTTTTTGAAGCACTAATTTCTATTTTTGTGGAGAAATAAGTGTGCGCATTATCTGAATTCAACACTTTGAGGTTACCATCTTCGACAACAGCAACAGAAATATCCTCACTCTTGTTTCTTGAAACTGGAATTGGATTATTTAAATTTGCAACCCATACAACAGTTCTGCGACTCAAATTGTAATACTATATTCCAACATATCTATTGAACTCATCTCCGTCATCATAATAGAATCCAATTTCGAACTTTTTTCCAGTAGATATGAGAGTTTCCCCATTGTCAACTAACTTATGCTTCCACTAAAGCAATATCATCTTTATCCGTATATTTAAATTATTTCGGTTTTAGTCAATCTGGATGAGTTACTGAATGATTCGATTTCCATTTCTTTTCCTACTGATCTGGTTGTTTAGGCAAGAATCTACTTAATATGTAGGGTGCTTCAGCTTAGGAAGGTAGCTCAAGAAACAGCTTACGCTGTACGTGCTGCTACTATATCACAGTTCAAGTCCATGCTTCGGGAACAAGAAGATATTACCTTAAATACACGGTGGTCAAAGGTTGGTGTACATGTTGAGATGTGATGCCAAGAAAATATCAATGTAACTTGTTGCCTTTTAGATCTTTTTACTTGCTTGCAAATTGAATGCTTAGTTTGGATTGGCATGCCTATTTAAGATTAAACTTATAGTATTTATTGTTTAAGTCTAAATAGACTAATAAATGAGGCCTTCAGCTTTTTAATTTCTCACTTCTGTTACACTTGGTCTTCAATTTAATTTGCGTAACAGACCCCCCTTCATGTTTTACTTATACAGTTGGTCATTTCACAAAACTCATGTCTTCTTGAACTACAATTGGTTCAAAGTCGATGCCGTCTTTAAATATTATGACTAATTCCTAAACTTTCTGGAAAATGAAGTCTGTTATTCATTTGCATTGTGATTAAGTGAAGTCAATACAGACTGCAAAATACTTCTGTTACCATCCTTGTGAGCCACCTTATTTTTTTTCTCCTTTTTATATTAGGGGGCTGTTCGGTATATGTTTTTCTCTGAAGATGGGAGACATGTTCTTTCTTCTGTTGTTGGTGACCGACACATAGAAGATTGGAAGTTAGATGGCAGCAAAAAGAAATCAGCGTGTTGCTTACTTCCGATGGATCACCCTGCTTTCTTTCTGGATAGTTACTGCATTAAATCTGGAGTTAAAAATGATGCAAGTTTAGGTGTTTTGGCCATTTCAGAAATTGATGTTTGCTGCTTTTGGCATGGAAAGAGTTTTGAGGAATTGCACAATTTGAAGCCCACAAAAATATGCGCATCTTTAGATGAGAAAATTGTGAATAAACATAAAGAAACCGTGCATAGTATTTTTTTAGCAAAACTGCAATCTATTGGCACATCCGGTTCCGATCATATGTTTGTTGCATATGGCTTATTAATAAAACCTTCATTTGAAAAGGTTATGGTGCAGCTTGGGGCGGATATCAGATTAAAAAGTTCACTTGATGGGATCCTTCTACCCTTCAGTCAATCTCGCAAATCTAAACAAGCATCTAACACTCAGAGTCAGGGTACACTCTCTCCTCCTTCCTTTGCATTTTCCTCCCCTATCTTCTCTAATTTCTATGTCAAAACATAAAATTATTGAACCCCGTATTTGATAATCAAATTGCCGGACTAAATAGGTATGGATTGCTATTGACAGATTTGGCATGGCAATGTAAATGTTTCTGGAATCTTCCTTTATGTTAGTAAATTTGCTATTGCCTCCCAAATTTTAATGCATTTTCATTTTTTTCCACGTGGCTAATTTCTACATGTTCCTCCCTCCCTTAACTTATTCTCCAGATTGTTAGAGAATTTCGACCTCCTAATATGTGGCCCAGTAGGTTGAAGAGCCCAATGTATCCTTGTGAATCCTCTGTTTAAATTTTATTTTTTGAAAATGTCTAGGATGAATGTAGGTCCTATCCAGCACCACGTTCTTGTTTCTAGCCACTTTTTGTATTCTCAGTGCCCATCTAATACAATCTTATGCCATATTAATCACAAAAGAAAAATTGTCCAAAGGCTTGAGATGACAGTAGTCCTTTGCCATTATGTACTTTTAATATCTTTCCTCCTCCTTTCTGTAATCCTTAAGCTGCAAGTTGTGTGTGATTTGGCGTTCATTTAATATGCATAAGTATGAGGTGATGCTTGAGATGTTTCAGCATAATTTTCCTGAGACAGAGTTATGGAGTGACACTGATAAATGGTAATTGCAACACGTTTAACTTTTCTACCATCTATTTCCTCGGGATGGAAGGAAAAAGTGTTATTTGTTTTCACTTTAAAGGTTAAGAATCACAGTGATTTGAGACGACCCTTTTTCCTCTTTCATGGTCTGTACCATCATTAAATTCCATGATCAATTTGTATGTTTGATATACGTCTTCCTAATATCTTTTTTTTGTTGCGTTGAACAGTTACTGCTCTCGATTGTGCAAATGCAGAGGGTGCCTTATTTCCTTTGCCTAAGATTCTTGATCAGGTTGACGTCGAGCATGAAATTAAGCCAACAATGAGCAAAGGTATCACCTATATCTTGGTTCTTTTGGCACTAATTTTTTGGTTTTTGTGTGTGTGTATTTCAAACTCGTTGTGGTTGCGTATCTTGAATTCAAGGCACATTGCCATTCCCTAAGAGGAAGAATCTTATAGATTAGAACTGCAGATAAAATTGGTTACTCCATTCCAAAGTTGTTCCTAGGTTTGTAAACAGCCGTCATTTGAGATTCTCCGCAGATAAATTGGTCATTTGAGATTCCAAAGCTATTTCTATGGTTAAAAGTTATATAATGTTGGATATTTTTCTTAACCTCTTTCTTGTTCAATCTAGCTGTAGTTATTTCTTCTTATGTGTATCATTTACAGGTCTTCCTTGGCCAAAATGGTGGGCTGGATACAGATGGAAATGAATTACCTCGACTAGTATATGTATCTAGAGAGAAAAGACCGGGATTCAACCATCACAAGAAGGCTGGTGCAATGAACGCTCTGGTTTGTAATGCATAAAGATTTATTTTTGTGGTGTTTTCTTTTGCTTTATATTTAATACACGGTGTTTCTGTTAATGAGCTTAAAAGCTATTTGACATGTCAGGGTGTCTGTTGTGCTCACTAATGCTCCTTATTTGTTGAATTTGGATTGTGATCACTATATCAGCAACACCAAAGCCATTAGGGAAGCTATGTGTTTCATGATGGATCCATTGCTTGGAAAAAGAGTTTGCTACGTTCAGTTCCCTAAGAGGTTTGATGACATTGACAGGAATGATCGATATACTAATAGGAACACAGTGTTCTTTGACGTAAGTGCAAGCTTCTTACAATCACAAGCTACATATCTACTTTAACATTTCTTTATACTTGAGTGATTGTATAATTGCTTTTATATGAATCAGATTAACATGAAAGGATTGGATGGAACTCAAGGACCAATATATGTGGGAACTGGATGTGTGTTCAGACGCCAGTCACTTTATGGACATGACGCGCCCAAGCAGAAGAAAGCTCCAACGAGGACACGCAATTGTTGGTTAAAGTGTTGCTGCTGCTGCAAAAGCTGCTGCTCCATAAGGAAAAAGGAAAGTAAGAAGCCCAAATTGGAGGTGAAGCCTCTTATAAAAGACAAAGTCTCTGTCGCATTAGTGGTCTCTCAAGAGGGCACCCAAGGTAAAGTCACATTTATTATATCCTTCAGCATAGTATGCTGATACCATTTAACTGATATCCTTATTTTTTATGTCAATGTGGCTTGAGTAGGTGACAATCGATCTCCGGTCTCTGATCACAAGTTAGAAATGAAATTTGGGCAATCTCTAGTTTTTGTTGCATCAACATTGCGAGAAAATGGTGGAACTCTTAGAAGTGCTAGTCTAGCTTCCCTAGTAAAAGAGGCCATTCATGTAATAAGTTGTTGTTATGAAGATAAAACAAAATGGGGAAAAAAGGTAAGTCAGGTCCATATCTTCAAGTTTCTTGCTTTCTACAAGTATCAAAACGAATGTACTGATCGTTCTACCCAACTGCTTTGAAAGTGCAAATTGGCTGGATATATGGTTCAGTCACAGAGGATATATTAACAGGCTTCAAAATGCATTGTCACGGCTGGAGATCTATATATTGCGTGCCTACAAGGCCGGCATTTAAAGGATCAGCATCGATCAATCTATCAGATCGTCTCCACCAGGTCCTTCGATGGGCTCTTGGTTCTATTGAAATCTTTTTCAGCAGGCATTGCTCTCTCTGGTATGGATATGGTGGTGGTCTCAATTGGCTCGAACATTTCTCATACATAAATGGCACCATTTATCCATTCATGTCGCTTCCCTTAGTCACTTATTGCACTCTACCTTTGAATGAGATGGTAGAAATGATACTTGCTCAAATTAGAACTTAGAAGTGGATGTTGCTTGATATGAGGGACCTCCAACTAAACATTCTTGAACAAGCATTGAATTAAAATAAGGGCAAGCTTATGGTATGATACGTCGTAACGCTTGAAGTTTCTTTGTGAGAGTGAGTGTTTTCTAAAAATTTGTCCCTTGTGTTGTATCGTAAATATATTTTTCTTTTCTGGGACTTTCTTCTTGTGAGGGCACATGAATTAGAAAACCGGTGAAATTGAGTAAAGTGAGCAATTATAGTGAACTAGTGCTTTTGAGTCACTCATTGAGGCTTATTTTTGTCACTTGATTGTTTTGGAACTCCCCTGCACATTGTTGAAGTTGTTTTTCTTTAGGAGGGAGTTATTTGGAAAAGATATACATACTTGAGCCTAATTGTTAGTACCAACCAAATCCATAAGTATGTTGTTTAAATGAAAGAATGTGATATGTACATAATAGCAATGCCACTTGTATTTTAAATGGTGAATCCTCATTGACGTTTTGGTTTTGATTTGCTTGAGGACAAGCAAAAGCTTTAAGTTGGGGGTGTTGATGAGTGGTGATTTTACCACTCATTTTAGCCTTTTTTCCTTAGCTTTTGTGTCATCTTATGTATACAATGAGATTGTTTATAGTGGTTATTGTGAGATTTTCAGGTACATGATGCTATGAGGTGTGTTGAATGGAATTTAGGTGTTTTGACTGGAATTAAAGGGAAAAATGACTGCTGGATTAAGAACTCTACGTGATCGCGAACACCATCACGCGATCGCAGAAGACCAGGTAGCAACACTACGCGATCGCAAAAGCTGTCACGCGATCGCAGAAGACACATACGTGAAGCTACGCGATCGTAGAAGACACATACGTGAAGCTACGCAATCGCAGGAGTGGTTCACGCGATCGTAGAAGGCACCTACGTGAAGCTACATGATCGCAAGAGTTGTTCACGCAATCACGGAGGATTAGACTGCTACTCTACGCGATCGCGGGCCAAAACACGCGATTGCAATGCATTGTATCTGGGCCAGTTCTGGGCAATTTCGGCATTTCACATATTTTTCACCCCAAATCATTTTTATACTCGTCCAAACAGACATTGTAGGGATATCTTTCATATATTTTCATCTCTTATCATATTGTTCATCTTTTTACTCTTACAACAATTTTTGGCAACAAGTTTGGAGGCTAGGGTTTTGCACACACACTTGGGTCTTGAAGATTAAAGATTGTGGTTAAGGATTTCTTACCCATTTATGTTTATTTGTTCATTTCCTTGCTTTGTATTGTATATCTAAGTGTGTAGTATTTATTTCCAACACTTGAATCTTGTTTATGGGAATATTCATATTTAAAGTGTGGATTAAATACCTTGTTGTGCTTATGTATTTAATGATTTTTATATATTTATGAAGTGAGTTATTGTTACTTTAATTATTCTTGTTCTTTAATGTTTCCAAAGGGATTATCTAACCCTAGGACTCGCCCACTAACTCCGAATTCATTTTGGCAAAGATAATTTGGGGTTGGGAAAGATTAATTAACAAGAACTTGAGGCGTTAACCCTCACTTTATAGATTCGACCTAGGGATAGGATTGAACTACTTGTAGCCTATCGGGTGTGCTTAATCTCCTAATTGTGATTAGGGATAATTCAATTAGGAAGTCTTGTTAGTCTTCGGAACAAGCTAATTAAGAATTATTATCTGTTGCTAATTAACATAAACTCGCTCCTATTTGTAAAATCGTGAAATACATTGGATCGTTACTTGAGTGTAATCCCCGATGCATTTATACTTGTAGCCATTGATCATTTTATTTGCTTTCTAGGTTAGTTTACATTTTTTCATTTCGATATAAACATTTTCCAAAACCCAAAATCTTAAGTGTTTGGCTTAGTGCCATTAGCGATAATTTTCTTGCATTCCTAATCGCCTACACATTGTTCTCTGTGGGATTCGACCCCGACTCATAAGTGGGTTAATATATTGCGTACGACCATATCTATTGCTTTTTAGTGGTAGAATTGCAAAACCCTAGCCTCCAAACTAGCCAAAATTCTCAAAGAAGTGAAAAATATGATAAAAGATAATCAGAGCTGAAAAATCTCCTACAATGTCTGTTTGAACGAGTATATAATTGATTTGGGGTCAAAAATGTAAAATTACAGAACTGCCCAGTCTTCATGCCAGTTTTGTTCATCGCGTCCCCGTGTCCACTTTCGCGTTCGTGATGACTAACAATTTTTGATCAACGCGTTCGCGTAAACGCCTTCGCGTTCGCGAAGGTTCTGGTCGTTGAACATCGCGTTCGCGTGAAAGCCTTCGTGTTCGCGAAGGTTCCTTTCATCCTGCATCGCGTTCACGTAGCTTTGGCTGCTGAACAATCGCGTTCGCGAAGAGTGTTTCACCTGGGCAGATTATTTGTCCATTTTAGCTCATTTTTGTCTTGTTTTCACTTGGTTTCTTCACCATTACTTCTAAATCACATACCACCTGTAAAATAGAAGTAAATGGCATCAAATACACGATTTTATTGCTCAAACATAGCAAAAGTATAGATTTAAAGACAATATGAGTCGGTAAAATACCAACTCATCACACCCCCAAACTTGAACTATTGCTTGTCCTCAAGCAACATAAGCAACAAAATCTCTTCCCAAGTGATTAACTTAACAATGCATCTACATAATGCCAAGCCAATAAGAAAGTCTACTTTAAGCACAAATGCATGACTTCGATTGGTACCAACAATTACTCCAAGGCATATGAATTATCAAGCACTTCACATAAACTTCATTATACTTCAAGTGCTCAAACACTAATGCAAATCAAAGTAACGATCGAGTCATGACACTAAAGCTTCAAAATTTGCCTCTCTATCACAATCAACTTTTTTTGGTCATTCTTTCCAATTGAAAATGGGATTAAATTCACAACTCAAATCTCATGTGCCCTCACATTTAAGAGAGAATCCCACAGTCATGAATCTTAATTTCAAACAAAAATGGGATATCAAATGGAAAGAATTCACTCTCTCTCAAAAAGATGTTCCAATGCATACAAGTAGTACCATTGGCTTGCCCTTCATGTATTCCTCCACTAATGTAGACAACTTGGCTCAAAATCAATTAGGACATAAGGGTTGTAGTTTTAGGCTTTTGGTTAAGGTAAGGCAAAATTTCGCTTAAAGTGACTTAAAACCTCCCAAAGCACTACAATATTTACCATTAAATCCCCCTTCCTTCAAAAGTATTTTCCATCCTTTCTTCCCTTTTTCATTTCACACCTAGTCTTCCCTTTTTCACAATTTCTTATCACTTTATTTTATATATATATATATATATATATATATATATATATATATATATATATATATATATATATATAATTTTCTCTCTTTTTCAAAAACCATGAAGGTTTCATTTTTTTTCTACCTTCCACCATTTCCGAACAACTTTCATATCACAATTTTTCCAACCTTCACCCCCAAACTTAGGCTTTTAGCCTATGCTTATACTTTCAAAGTACTTAGGGAGGTAGGGTGCCAAAAGCTAGATCAATTAAGAACAAAGGATTTAAGCTTGTAATATGGTTGCCAAAGAATAAGGTTAAAGGCTCAAAATGGGTTGATTACGGAAAATATTTAAGGGTAGGAATTTTTAAGGCATGCTAGCGGTCCAAGGAATGCCTAATATCATTTTTCAAACCAAGTTAGTCTATGATTTTGCCTTGAAGCACATTCCAGGTAAGTTCTAAACTACAAGTACTACAAAAGAACTCACAAATAAATCTCACCACACATGCCACATGGAAACTCAAGTGGAATACAAATCCAAAATCCAATTGAAACAAATGACTGAAAGAGGTCACATATAGCATAAAGGAAGCTATTTAGTGAATTAAAGAGCCAAAAATTGAGTCTAAAAGTCATGACATCTTTACTTCAATCATTTGTTTTTTTCAACAACTAAAAATTCATATGCCGAGGTTTAAATTATGTTAGTAGCAAGCAAGCCACAACTAGGCCAATGGACACAATTCCTAACTCAAACCATTCATTTTTCTAATTTTAACAAAAACTACTCCTAATTACAAGACTAATTCCCTTAAGAAAGTTGTAAATCTATCCATCATCAGGAAAAGTCGACAAAAATTACCCGGTTCAAGAAAAAAATTGGCATCCTTGGAACCGTGGTGTAAAGAAAACCAAGGATATTGCCACTATTGTATAACATACTATATAAAAAGAAAATTAAGAAGCTAATAAAAATTAAGTAACTAAACATACTAAGATCACATAACACATGAAAATATACTAATAACAACATGAAAACAAACACAGATAAACAAACTAATATAACACATGACATAAAAATATACTACAAACTCCATGAAAATAACTACTATACCAATCTGCCAAAACAACAATTATACAATAAGGACAGTTATACAAGAAGCCACCCCCCAACTAAAGATATTGCATTGTCCCCAATGCAACAAAAAAATGATAAAGTAAAATGGTGGAAAGTGCTCCCTGAATACTGCATCAGTCGGAACTGGATGTGGTGGGAAATTTAAGATCCATGTCTGCACAATCATCATAATCATCCGAGTCCTGTGAACCACAAAGTGTGCTCAACGTCTGCATCATCTTAGCAAGCAGCTTGCTCTTCTTCTTCTCATGCTCCTTGAATTTTCTTTGCCGCTTTTCTATCTTTCCCTGCCTGCGGCTCATGTTTTTCGGCCTGGTGTTCATGGCCTCTATCTGGGTTGTCATCTCTTTTTGATTCTTGGCCATATCTTCCAGGGATGGTGGGGCTTTAGCTCCCGCAAATGTGCTGGCCCTAGATGTGCTGGCCTTAGATGGGCCAGTGGGAAGGCCAACTATGAGCAGCCTAACATGTGCATCAACCCCATAAATCTGGCTAGAAAGATGTCTTATAGTGTGCGGTCCAGGCTGGAGGGGTCCCATAGGGTCAAATGATCCGGTAGGGTCAGTGGCGATCTCCGTGAACTGCCCGAATGAAGGGGAGGCTACATCAATGCGCCTCTTTTTCTGCTTGTCGCTTGGTCCCCTTTTCAGCAAGGGATAGATCATTGGCTTACCAGGACCTTTCTCAACATCACTGGGGTGTTTAAGTACCCCTGCATCATAGCACAACTTGGTGATCAAAGAGGGAAAGAACAGACTCTTAGACCTACCATTAGCACCTTTCTCAATTTCTCGAACAATATGCTCCCCCATATTAACAGGTAATCCCTCAATGAGAGCGGCAATCATGAGAGCCCTATCCATTGTTACAACAATGTCATTTGTGGAAGGTGACACTCTGGAACAAATGATGGAAAGCCATGTTTTTGCTTCCGCCGTAAAATCATGAGAGTCCACCATTTTCAGCAGTGTTAGCCACTTTGGAGTGACTCCGCCGTGCAGCCTGTGTATCAGCCACTGGTTGCCCGCTGCTCTTGCTCTCTCTTTGTAAACCTCGTTGTTAGCACTGGGGAGGCGATAAACAGCATTGATAACTTGAGAGTTGAAAAGAACCTGTACATCCCGCACAGTAGTCACCAACACACCCTAGAAATCAGTTCGTATGACATTTGCATAGAACTCCAAAACAACTGTATGGTTGGCATTGATTGGTGGCTCAGCAAAACACATCCACCCGCTCTCCATGAAGCGTGCATAGAACTCGGGCATCTTCTCCTCAACCTTTTCTAAATTTATCCCTCTTTCCTACACAATTGTTTTGGACAGCAGTTCATCATATTTTCGCTCGCATGCCGCATATAGAAACCGGACATGGTCGTAAGCTTCCTCCTCTCCAGGTCCGAAAACATATTCATGTGCCATTTCTTGATATTCTGGTTCCATTTTAAATCCAAAATACCTACAAAATTGACCAACAATGTTAAAAGCTCATATGAAAACTTAAAGCAATGTATTAGGAAGTATTTAAGCTCAAGAAATAGGCGGCAAAGGTCCCTGGACAGAGCTGTGCAAAGCTACTATTTTTTTGCCCGTTCGCGAGCTCCCGGCCGCGTTCGCAAAGAGTATTTTTTTTCCAGAACTTCCAGACCATCGCGTTCACGAAGACACTACCGTGTTCGCGATGGGTTAATTTTCTCCTGCTCACGCGTTCGCGTAGGAAGCTTCGCGTACGCGAAGGCTTCTTCTTCGCCCAAAAAATTTCAGTTTCGTTGAGGCATTTTTTCAAGCATACTGTGTGCCTTAGTTGTTTGTGCACATTCAACAGATTTGGGACTCATTTTTACCAAGAAATTTTACACAATTAAGCACTCACACTCAACCAATATCACCCAGCATGCAACATAATTTTTCAAGCATCCATTTGCACTTTAATGCTAGAAAACATTGAACCCAAGAAACAACACTACAATGGTAGCTCTTCACACATTTCATACCAAGAAAATAGGGGTAAAGAAGCAAAATTTAGTTTAGAGTAGAGTGAAGGCTACATACCTTAACAATGGAGATGATTGCAAGAAGAATTGAGCTAATTTTTGTGCACCTCGAAATAACTTGGGAAGAAAGGGTTAGGGTTATGCGTCTTCTATTTTTGAGCAAAAATTGGGGAACATTCAATTCCAGAGGCGTTGGTTTCTATTTACATACCTGACCCTACACGTTCGCGAAGTGGCTACGCGTACGCGAAAGGTATTTTTCTCTAGGGGACGCGAACGCGTGACCTCTCTACGCGAAGGCGATGTGTAATTTTCTCCAGGTCATGCTAACGGGACAGAGAATCACGCAAACGCGATGATTTAAAGACTCTGAAGCTTCGCGGACGCGTTGGTACCACACGAACACGTTGAAAATTTTTTTTTCTCCACTTGAACAGTGCTGCCAGCTACTGGTTTTTGCACTCCGGAACAATCCGACCTACTCAAATCAACTCCAAAAAATCTGAAACTTGGCAGATTAGAAACAAATAATATTCTAAGCTATTCTAAAAAAAGAAAATTCGAAAAATGATGAAAAAATTTGAAAAACCGATGGGTTTCCTCCCACCAAGCGCCGCATTTAACATCGTGGCACGACGCAAACAACATTACCACTTTTCTCGCCACTTGGATGATATGAACTGGGCCCCTAGCTTGGAATCAAGCTTATGACCACGAGCGATGGGGGGTGGTAATTGGATGTTCGAGCCAATGCTTAAAATTTTCATTTTGCACTTCTTGGCTTTCAAGTGAAGAATGTCGTTTCGATTTCTTGCCTCCTCAAACTGTAAAATGTATGGCCAAAGTTGTTCCTCCTCGCACTCCTTCATTGATTCATGTGGTTCAACTTCCGTGTCACCACACAATTCCAACGTCGAAAAATGCTTGGAATGTGACATTAAGGCTTCACTTTGCAATTCTACTATGTTGACATCCTCTTTTTCCCCCGGATTAGAGTCAACATCAACCACATTAGCATTTACACTGGTTGACTCCAATTCCATATTTTTGTCGGCATCAACAACACTCATTGAGTTGGTTGGCGGTTGTACAATTCTTGATTCCTCAAGGTAAAGCTCACTTTCTTCCTCGGAGTTGGACTCCTCTTGGTTTTCATTCGCACACGAAATTTGTTGGGCATAGTGAGCCTCAACCAAAATTTGCATTTGATCATCCAAAGTACGGATGTGTTCACCATTGTGATTTATGCATTGTTTCAAGTCCTCGAGTGCAAAGTTGCGCTTCTCCTCATTTTCAAGAATGGTCTCCAACATGAGCATTATCCTCTCATTTTGGGCATCTGAGAGTTCTTCTTGGTTTTGATCAAATTCCAAGGAAGGATTTTCATTTTCAATGTCCAAGAAGGATTCTTGGTTTTCATTCTCTTCTGAGGCTCTTTGAGCCCTTGAGGATTCGCTCATTTTATCCATTTGTGAGTGCAACCTTTCAAGTGCTAAATCATTTTGGAGAGTAGTCTCCAAAAGATGTTCCAAGGCTTTTTCTTCCTTGTTTCCTTCTTCAAGTAAACACTCCAACATGAGCTTGAACTCTCCATTTTGGCCATGCTCAAATTCTTCCACCTCCATAGCCCAATAATTCTCATCAAAACAAGTAGAACCATCATAGTATGGGCTTGGGGAAGCGAATAACAAATAAGCACAATCATCCCAATGACCATTTTGGAAACCACACTTATCACAAATACTCCACTCATGGGTTTGGAATTGTGTGTACAATCCATCCCCGGGAGAATTTAAACAATTTTGCCACGAGTGTGGTCCTCCACAATAAGGACAAGGATCATCAAAGTATGAACAACTACCATCCGACCAATTTTCATTATATGATGCCATTTTTCAAAATTATGAAAATAAATGAGAAACAAACAATAAAAATAGACCCAAGGTAAGAAAAATAATTACACAAATATGCACAAGTTTGGACCAAAGCACTTTCGCTTATTTCTCAAACAACCTAAATTATGCCAAATTGTTCCCCGACAACGGCGCCATTTTTTGGTACCGTCCAATTCTACCGCTAAAAAGCAATAAACACTGTCGTACACAATACATTAACCCAACTATGAGTTGGGGTCGAATCCCACAGAGAATAATGTGTAGGCGATTAGGAATGCAAGAAAATTATCGCTAATCGCGCTAAGCCAAACACTTAAGATTTTGGGTTTTGGAAAATGTTTATATCGAAATGCAAAAATGTAAACTAACCTATAAAGCAAATAAAATGATCAATGGCTACAAGTATGAATGCATCGGGGATTACACTCAAGTAACGATCTAATGATTTCACGATTTTACAAATATGAGTGAGTTTATGTTAATTAGCCACGGATAATAATTCTTAATTAGCTTCTTCCGAAGACTAACAAGACTTCCTAATTGAATTATCCCTAATCACAATTAGGAGATTAAGCACACCCGATAGGCTACAAGTAGTTTAATCCTATCCCTAGGTCGAATCAATAAAGTGAGGGTTAACGCCTAAAGTTCTTGTTAATTAATCTTTCCCAACCCCAAATTATTTTTCCCAAAATCAATTCGGAGTTAATGGGCGAGTCCTAGGGTTAGCTAATCCCTTTGGAAACATTAAAGAACAAGAATAATTAAAGTAACAATAACTCACTTCATAAATATATAAAAATCATTCAATACATAAGCACAACAAGGTATTTAATCCACACTTTAAATATGAATATTCCCATAAACAAGATTCAAGTGTTAGAAATAAATACTACACACTTAGATATACAATACAAAGCAAGTAAATGAAGAAATAAACATAAATGGGTAAGAAATCCTTAACCACAAGCTTTAATCTTCAAGACCTAAGTGTGTGTGCAAAACTCTAGCCTCAAAACTTGTTGCCAAAAATTGTTCTAAGAGTAAAAACATGAATAATATGATAAGAGATGAAAAAATATGAAAGATATCCCTACAATGTCTATTTGGACGAGTATAAAAATGATTTGGGGTGAAAAATATGTGATATGCCGAAATTGCCCAGAACTGGCCCAGATACAATGCATTGCGATTGCGTAGAGTAGCAGTCTAATCCTCCGCGATCGCGTGAACAACTCCTGCGATCGCGTAGCTTCACGTAGGTGTCTTCTGTGATCGCGTGAATCACTCCTGCGATCGTATAGCTTCACGTATGTGTCTTCTGCGATCGCGTGACAGCTTCTGCGATCGCGTAGCTTCACGTATGTGTCTTCTGCGATCGCGTGATGGTGTTCGCAATCGCGTAGAGTTCTTCGTCCAGCAGTCATTTTTCCCTTTAATTCCAGTCAAAACACCTAAATTCCATTCAACACACCTCATAGCATCATGTACCTGAAAATCTCACAATAACCACTATAAACAATCTCATTGTATACATAAGACGACACAAAAGCTAAGGAAAAGAGGCTAAAATGAGTGGTAAAATCACCACTCATCAAGCCACAAAATACTTACACATATAACCCAAGTTCACTTAAGTACTCATAAATTAAGAAGAAACAAACACACGAGTCAAGTTGAAATATGACCAATTTCATGTTGTTTTGCACAAATAACCCTAATCATTAATTAACTTCCAATTAATCAGAACTCAGATGAAAAATTTGATAATGGTTGAATTCCAATCAATTAAAACCCAATCGAGACAGAATAATGAGCAATCACATAAAACTAGCATATTTAACATATAGTTCATGAGCAGTTACTGTCAAAAAATCTAGAAATACTCAGATGACTTTAGGCATGCATAGGATTCAGGGCAAGTATGAATCAAGATACAAAGACAGAGATAGAAAGCATGCGTAGGATAAGTTTCAAGTTCTGAGCATGATAGACATGTGAAGCAGTTAACAGAACAAAGTTCAAAAAACAAAAGACAAAAAGAATCATGTTTCAGAGAAGATGAACAACAATAAATGGGGGGTAGGGTACTTAGCTTTAGGCTTTTCCTTTTCTTTTCTTTTTCCTTTTCCCTTTCTTCTTTCTTTTCTTCTTTTTCTTCTTTTTCTTCTTATCTCTTCGATCTTTTCATTTTCTTGACCTTCAGAGACCTTTAGAGATGGTTGGTCTCTGGGGTGTTGGATTTCCAATAATAGGACATTAGGGTTTGCTTTTGGGTGTAAGGGAAGAGATATGAAGCTATTAGGGTGGTGTTTTGGGGTGGGACTTGTTTTGGTACTTGCCGGAGTAGGCGGCGAGTGTTTTTTGCTTATTCGAGAGGTTAGAGGTAGATTTGAAGGAAACCACTTGGGTGGGGGTGAAAGACCGTTTAAAGACGATCATAGGGTGTTAATTTGGTGGTGAGATTCATACTTTGGAATGGTCGCCGGCTAGGCTTTCGGCGACCTGGATTTCAAGAACAAGGGTTTGTTGGTTTTTGATCGTGGTTACTGGGGTTCTAGGGTGGTTTGAAGGTGGTTTAATGGTGGGGAAGGGTGTTTGGTGGCCTGTGTTGGCCGGAGACGGAGACTTTAACAGTCTCCAGTGGTGGGAGACTGGGAGAAGAGGAAGAAGACCTTAGGGCGGCTAGGGTTAATATAAGTATGTATGTGTGTGTGTGTATAATGACGACTAAATGAGAGAAGGGGTATATATATTGATCCTGGGTTGATGATTCCTGGCCATTGGATCGACTGAAATAAATGGCCAGGATCATCTGTGCCTAAACGATGTCGTATGAATTAGTGAGGGGTCTTGTGAGATCCATTAGATCAAGTTGTTTGAATGGTCGAGATCAATTTCTTTAAACTACGTCGTTTCATTTAGTGGCTCACTGGTCTCAGCCATTAGATCTATCATAATGAACGGCTGTGATTAATCTTAAACACGACATCGTTTAATTAAGAGGTGAACCGCCTTCTTATGTCCGTTGATCAAGTATGATCAATGGTGCAAATTTATTGGTCCTGGTACGACGTTGTTTGGTTAGTGGTGAGGGTGAAGAGCGGCTAATTTGTGGGCCTGGTCCGTGTATAATGTGTTTGGGCTGTGTATTTTGCCCAAAACACATGTAATATATTTGTATTTTGTATTTTATTCTTTTAACTTGTATTTTATATATATTTCTTGCATTTTCTTTTATATTTTGTACATTTTACTTTATACTTATTTTCCTACTAATATATTTCTTTTATTCTCTCATTTTTGCATTTTTTCCTTAATTTTCCAATATTTTTGTATTTTTACTCTATTATCCGATATTTTTGCATTTTAAGTTAATTTTCTAATTTTTAACATTTTGTGATATTTTTTCCTAATTAATTCCTTTTGTATTTCTTATTTCAATTTTATTTTCGAACAAATACTAGTATTTCAGCCAAATCACACAATTGCAAACAAAAAAAAATCATTTTTAATATTATTATTTATATATTTTGGAATTTAATTGCTTAGGACAAAAATCACGTGCTTACAGCTGCCCCTCTTTGCTTGGGAACACGAAGAGTTTCAGTGCAAAGATAAGTGAGCAGTAATGAGAGATTTTTGCCCACTTGCATATTCCGTACGAAGCATTTTGAAAAACTTTTTACCGCACCCTGCTTCACAGGTTGCCTACATATCCTAGTCTAAACAGGAATCATGTCAATGTAGTTCGGAAATGTCTGGTATCCGGGACTACTAGGGACTGTGATTTCACTGTTGTTGTTGTTGTTACTGTTGTTACTGTTGACTGACTCCTTATTACACCAGGATAGAAATAAAATAAAGAAGCTATCCTAAGCTATGATCTATCAATTACAAAAAATCATATCTACGTCTTGTGTTCTTGTATTACCTTGCTCTTTCATATTGCATGTTGTTCTTTATTTGCATCTCCCTTTTTTTGTGAATCTTCGCTTATGACTTGCTTCCAACATAATGCTTTCCTCCATTTGTATAACTCCAAAATGTGTTTCTTTGCTCTCCAGGTTGATACCTGCTTATTGCAAAAACAAGGAAAACTTTTTCCTCTCCTCTAGTATGGGCTTTTAATGTATTATGGTGTTACATTAGAAAAACTTTTAGAGATGTAGAAAGTATTCCCTTGTTATACAGGTGGGCGCTTGAACAGAAATTAAAATGATGAAAAATATTCTCTCATTATCCAAGTGGGCGCCTGATGCAGAAATAAAAATGCAAAAAAATATTACCTCGGTATCCAGGTGGGCGCCTGTGCAGAAATGAAAATGCAGAAAAAATATTCCATCGTTATCCAGGTGGGCGCCTGATGCAGAAATGAAAAATGCAGAAAAATATTCCCTCGTTATCCAGGTGGGCACCTAATGCAGAAATAAAAATGCAGAAAAATATTCCCTCATTATCCAGGTGGTCATCTGATGCAAAAATGAAAAATGTAGAAAAATATTCCCTCGTTATCAGGTGGGCGCGTGATGCAGAAATGAAAAATGCAGAAAAATATTCCCTCGTTATCCAGGTGGGCGCCTGATGCAGAAATGAAAATGCAGAAAAATATTCCCTCGTTATCCAGGTGGGCGCCTGATGCAGAAGTGAAAATGCAGAAAACATATTCCCTCGTTACATAGGTAGGCGCCTGATGCAGAAATAAAAAATGCAGAAAAATATTCCCTCGTTATCCAGGTGGGCGCCTGATGCAGAAATGAAAATGCTGAAAAGTATTCCCTCAGTTAGATAACTTGGGTGAAAAAGGTAATACCTCCCTCGTTGTTTGGGTAGGCTCCTGATTATTGAATTCTCCATTGCGGATTCTCTCCCTTATTGCCATTTCATTTTGAAGGTTTTTCTCCCACATTGGTCACATTCACTTTAAAGTGATTAGTGAGAATTTGAATCTTTTGTCCCTGTCTAAATCAGTGAACGATTTATTAGTTATAAAAAGATGGTTAACAACTGGCATTCTTGTTGTTGCTTCCACCGTTTGCATCATCTTACTTCATATTGCTTTGTGACTTATTCCTAATTGTCTTCTCCATTTTGTTGTAATCCCTTTTTCTTTTCTCTTTTTGTTTCTTTTCTCTTTTATTTCACTTTGGCTATGTGATCACCATGTGTTTTTATTTTCTCTTTTCCTTTGAAGGACCCAATATTATTATGCCATCTAACATGAGAAGCTGGTAGCTAGCTTTCAATTAGCAACTAGTTTTGAACAAATGGAATGAAATGCAATGACCTAAATTTTAGGGGTGAGGGTATTTTGAGTAAAGATAGAACTTATCTAGGTATGAAGGCTGATTCCTTTGACCATGCCATGCATTTGAATATCTGACCCAGTCTGTCCAAACAAATCGTTGCTGACTTAAATTCCAACTTTCCATCAACCCTTACGTTTATTAGTTAGCCATTTTCCTTTCATCAAATCATTCCTCACTTTCGCATTATCGTGCCTGTAAAGGTTTTCACCAATAAGACTCTCTCATTTTTATTTTTCTCTCACCTCACATTATCCTTGCGGTGCCCGTGAGGGTTTTCATCGATAAGACTCTCTCATGTATTTTTCTTTCGACTCACATTCTCCTTACGGTGCTCGTGAGGGTTTTCACCGATAAGACTCTCTCATTTATTTTTCTATATTTTTTCTATTTCCAAACTTCCGAATATTGTCCATGATATGTTTCTCTTTATTCCTGTTATATCATCATTTTCTTGAAATCAATCAGAATGTCTTACTTTGGACCATAATGTGGCTTTTGGATGGATTTAGAAAGAAAGGTATAAAGGCTCAAAATTTAAATGAGGGTTCAAAATAATTACAACTCTCGGAATCATAAAATATAACTTCTGCCCCAGTTTCAATTTTTGGGAAACCTTGGATTTTATTTCTATCATGACTGAACCACATTGAGGCTGCCTACGTACCCTTTCGGGATCAAGTCAAAACGTAGTTCGGACCCTAAGGTATCTTCGTCGTTTGACTTTTTCCCGATATTTCTTATGTATATTATTCATCATTTTTTCTTTTTTTTTTCATTTTTCTTCATCTTTGTTTTTCATTTCATTGTTCATAATTGATTTCGATAGAGGAGTATGAAAGAACAACGCAACAAGGCTCAAAAGGGGAAGTAATGGGTAGAGTTGAGAAATAAAATGCCTTCATCATTTCAACTTCAAAATCATGACAAATACAATTATACATATGAAAAAGGAATCATACATAATATCTCTTGACTGCATCGGAGTTGATAGCAGTCTCTACACATTTCCCTTCCACATCTGTTAGATATAAGGGCCCATTGGTCAATACCCGGGATACCATGAATGACCCTTGCCAATTAGGCGCAAACTTTCCTTTTGCTCCGACCCAATGTGGTAAAATACGTCTTAGCACCAACTGTCCAACTTCAAATTTCCATGGACGTACTTTCTTGTTATATGCTCTAGCCATCCTTCGTTGATACAACTGTCCGTGGCATACTACTGTTAAACTTTTTTCACCGATCAAGCTCAATTGCTATAGCCGGGCTTTTACCCATTCATCATCATCAATTTCAGCCTCAGCTATGATACAGAGAAAAGGTATTTCAATCTCTGCAGGTATTACTGCCCCCGTTCCGTACACCAATGAGTAAGGGTTTGCACCAATTGAAGTACGTATAGTAGTACGATAACCCATGAGAGCAAATGGTAATTTTTCATGCCACTTTCTTGATTCTTCCGCCATTTTTCTAAGAATCTTCTTAGTGTTCTTATTTGCGGCCTCAACTGCTCCATTTGCTTTAGGCCGATAAGGTGTAGAGTTACGGTGCAAGATTTTGAACTTTTGACATGCCTCTGCCATGAGGTGACTATTAAGATTTGCTCCATTGTCCGTGATAATCACTTTAGGAATTCCAAAGCGACAAATGATATTTGAATGTATGAAATCCACTACCGCCTTCTTTGTTACTGCTTTACATGTCTTCGCCTCCACCTATTTAGTGAAATAATCAATTGCTACCAAGATAAACCTGTGCCCATTAGATAATGCGGGTTCTATTGGACCGATGACATCCATGCCCCAAGGCGACGAATGGCCACGGTGCTGACATTGTATGAAACTCATAGGGTGGGGAATGAATAAAATCTTCGTGTATCTGGCATTGGTGGAATTTCTTCACAACCTAATATAATAACGCTCCATGGTGAGCCAATAGTATCCAGCTCTTATTATTTTCTTGCCCAAAACATATCCGCTCATATTGATGTCCGCAAGCTCTTGCATGTATTTCAGCCATGATTGTAGCGGCCTGCTATGCATCTATACATCTCAGTAGACCCAAATCTAGGGTTCTCTTGTATACAACCCCTCTGCTAAAGAAAAATCCATTTGCTAGTTGCCTTATAGCCCTTTTCTGATCTCCTGTGGCTTGTGCTTGGTACACCCCCATCCTAAAATTTTCTTTACTATCAGAGAACCATGGCACACCATCAAGTTCCTCTTCTACTGTGAAACAATAAGCATTTTGATCACGAACTTGTATCTGCAGTGGATCTATATAGGCTTTGTCTGGATGGTCCAACATGGACGATAATGTGGCCAGGGCATCTGCAACTTCGTTGTGCATTCTTGGGATGTGCTTGAACTATATGGATTGAAACCTCTGAAATAGTTCATGTAGACACTGTCGATATGGTATAAGTTTCAAATCCCTTGTCTCTCATTCTCCTTGAATTTGATGTACCAAGAGATCTAAGTCACCCATGACCAAAATCTCTTGAATACCCATGTCTATTGCCATTCTCAATCCCAATATACATGTTTCATACTCGGCCATATTATTAGTACATAAGAACCAGAGCTGAGCGGTAACAGGATAATGCTGACCTGATTCAGAAATGAGCACTGCTCCAATTCCGACTCCTTTGCTATTGACGGCCTCATCAAAGTATAGTCTCCAGCCTGGCTTGTCGTCTTATTCTATTTCCTCAATATTCATTGTCTCCTCATCAGGAAAATATGTCTTTAATGGTTAATACTCATCATCGACCGGATTTTATGCCAAATGGTCAACGACTTCTTGCGCCTTCATTGAAGTGCGGGTTACATAAATAATATCAAACTCTATAAGTAGAATTTTCCATTTAGCAAGCCTTCCTGTGGGCATAGGCTTCTGGAAGATGTACTTCAACGGGTCCAAGCAAGATATCAGATAAGTGTTATAAGCCAACAAGTATGTTTTAACTTCTGTGCAACCCATGTTAAAGCACAACATGTTCTTTCCAGCTGAGTGTATTTTACCTCGTAAAACGTAAAGTTCTTACTAAGATAATATATTGCTTGCTCTTTCTTCCCTGTTTCATCGTGCTGCCCCAGTATACAGCCAAAAGAATTATCCAATACAGTCAGATAAAGGATCAAGGGCCTTCCAGGTTCTAGAGGAACCAACACATGGGGATTGGCCAGATATTCCTTGATTTGGTCAAATGCATCTTGACATTCCTCAGTCCAATTAACCGCAGCATCTTTCTTCAATAATTTAAAAATGGGCTCACATGTTGATGTCAACTGAGCAATAAATCTGCTTATATAATTCAACCTGCCCAACAAACTCATCATCTCTTTCTTGTTCTTTGGCGGAGGCAAGTTCTGGATTGTTTTTATCTTTGATGGGTCTAATTCAATACCACGCCGACTTACTACGAATCCCAATAGCTTTCCTGATGGCACTCCAAAAGCACATTTTGCTGGATTGAGCTTGAGATTATATCTTCGAAGCCTCTGAAAAATCTTGCTTAGGTCTTTGACATGATCACATTGATTTTTGGACTTGATAATAATATCATCCACATACACCTCAATCTCTCGATGTATCATGTCATGAAACAAAGTGTTCATTGCCCTCGTATATTTAGCTCCGGCATTTTTCAATCCAAACAGCATTACTCTATAGCAATATGTCCCCCAAGGTGTGATAAAGGTTGTCTTTTCTGCATGTTCTTCGTCCATTAGGATCTGATGATAACCCGCATAACAAACCACAAAAGAAGAAATCTCATGTTTGGCAATCAATATGTGGATATTTGGCAATGGAAAATCTTCCTTTCGACTAGCTTTATTGAGGTCTCGATAATCAACACACACTCTGGTGTTTCCATCTTTCTTTGGAACAGGCACAACAATGGCTAACCATGTAGGATATTTGGTGACCCGTATAACCTTTGCCTCAAATTTCTTATTGATCTCTTCTTTTATTTTTACACTGATATCCGTTTTAAACTTTCTTAACTTTTGTTTAACAGGCAGGCATTCTGGATAAATGGGCAACTTATGTACCACTAAGTCAGTGCTGAGCCCGGGCATGTCATCATAAGACCAAGTAAATATGTCCTTGTACTCATGTGACAACCTGGTCAAATCTTCTCTGAGCGAAGTCTCTAAGTGTACACTAATCTTTGTTTCTCGAATAATCTCCTCATTTCCCAAATTAATAGATTCCGTCTCATTTAAATTTGGTTTGGGATTCTCTTCATAATGGCTCAAACCTTTACTAATTTCCTCCCATACTTCCTCATCCTCATATTCCACTCCATATTCATTTTCAATTCCCTATATATATATATATCCGATTATCAATACTGGACCAGATATCCTTCATGCATGACACATCATTGGAATCAACAAATGTTGAACTGTACAAAAAGAAGAAGAAAAATAAAATAAGTCAAAAAATAGAGGAAGAAAGAAATTGCATTTCATTGAATTTTTGAAAGGTAACAAGGTTTGGATACATTTGACTTGATGGAACATGGGATTACAATTTTTAAACAAGACAGTTTTGGGAAAGAAATATTAAAAGCTAACTACCACAACTCCCTCCTGATTGGAAGAGGAGTAGCTTCCCAGTTATTTAGCGTAGTGTGTGGTCCAACAAATTGAACGTCCATCTTGCTTATTCCCTCGACTGTCTCTATCACATTCACGTCTTCAAACAACCTTTCAAACCTTGCTAAAAGCTCTTCATCCGACTTTATCTCTGCATGGTCCGGCATGACAGTTTCCAGACATCTCTGTGTACCAGGCTTGACAAAGAAGTTGGACAATTTTGGTATAGGTTTAGGGAGGGTCCACCCTTTCTTTTTCAATCTTTTGGATCTCTGTATATCAGCCATGGTTGGCTTGAAATCGTTCTACCCGGAAGAGGAATTGGTTGCGTTATACCCTGCAAGGCAATTCCTAGACCCTTTCCCGGAGAGAACTCATTCTTTATCATCTCTTTGTCAACCATGACTGTTGTAGGGGTCACTTTGGGTACTGGCATATTTTCTCCTTCAGATATTTTGTTCACATTCACGGTGTCCATCACTTGTTACACCCATGGACCTTTTCCTCCTTCAACTTCTTCAAATGGCATGATGGCATTACAAACATTGTCTTCCCCGTGCACTATTATTTCTTGCTGATCCCACTCAAATTTTACCATTTGATGTAAAGAAGATGGCACTGCTTTTGCAGCGTGGATCCATGGACGTCCTAATAAGAGGTTGTAGGACACAGCGACATCCAGCACTTGAAACGCCATGGTGAAATCCACTGGTCCGATGGCGAGTTCTACTTTGATATCTCCCACGGTGTTCTTTTTGCCTCCGTCAAACCCCCTTACACATACATTGTTTTGGTGAATCATCTCATGATTAACTTGCATTTTCCCTAGAGTTGACTAAGGACAAATATTGGCACTTGACTCGTTATCAACCAAGACATGAGTTACTATTGATTTCTCATATTTCACCATGAGGTATAACGCCTTATTATGTTCCGTCCCTTCTAGTGGTAACTCATTGTCCGAATATGTTATCCTATTTGTTTCAAAGATCTTGTTTGTAATTTTCTCTAGATGACATACCGAGATTTTCTCATGTACGTGAGCTTCATTTAAGATCTTCATTAACGCCTTCATGTGTTCATCAGAATCAATTAGCAGGGATAACAAAGATATTTGAGCGGGCGTAGTAATCTTGAGCTTTCATTTTCTTTAGAATTTCCTAAGCTTCTTCCTCGGTGACTGCTTTCTTCACATAAGCTGGATTTTCTTTCATCACTTTCGTCATTCTCAAATCATCAGGGGCAAAACATCGGCCAGGCCGGGTCAATCCATGAGTTTCGCTGATTTCCCCCTTAACTTCTTTCCCTTTTTACATAACAATTACCATGTCGTAATTCCAAGGTACAGCTTTGGTACTCACAATCGGCATCTGAAAACCTTGCTTGATAACAACTGGTTCTATATAAGCCTTTTTCACACTCAGTATGGGCTTCACCCAGGGTACTATCACTTTCACCGGCTCGGGCTGAATCATTACTAACGACTGTTTTGCTGGTGGCTCAATTGATACTTTCTCACTCTCAACTTTGTCATCAACCTTGTTTTTTATTTAATTGTCATCACAGTCTGAGAAGGTTTTTTGCAGCTTTCTCCATGTACTAGCTCTATCATATGTGTTTCATTATGCACCCACAAAGAATTTTGCATTATATTGGGAGTCTCGGGTGCTTGCACCTCAATTATTCTACAGTCAATGAGTTCCTGTATCGTAGATTTTCAGTGCCAACATTTCTACGTGTCGTGTCTCGGTGCCCCAGAGCAGTATTCACAACGGACGGACTGGTCTAAGTTTCTTGGTGGAGGGTTGGGAATTTTAGGCTCAATGGGATTCAGCATTCCCAATTCTCTCAATCGGTGAAAGAGGCTGGTATATGATTCTCCCAGAGGAGTGAATGTTCGTTTTCTTTGAGCCCTGTCACTTTTCACTTCAAGGACAGGACGAAAACTGGTTCGGTTTGGATTTCTGTAGGTTTTTTATGGTGGGTAGGCATTTTGGCCATGGTAGACATTCTAAGGAGCTAGGGTTTGCCATGAAGGTGGAGGCGGAGGATAAGATTGAGCTTGCTGGATAGAAAATTAAGGACCGGTCGGAGGATAATATTGTGGAGGTGGGTTATATGGTGCTGGTGGATATGGTTGGTATGGGCGAGGTGGGTGATGATATGGGTTGGGGCCACGGGACCAAGATCATCCCTCAATAACTGCCACTTCTTCCTTCTTCTTCTTCCCAATTGATCCTCATGTTCCCGTCTGAATTGTTTGATTTGTAGCCTTGATGGCTGAGTAGCTCATAATTCTGTTCGTCTTCATACGTTCTTCCACAAAACTCCCCATCTTCACTACCTCATCAAAAGTCGTTCCGATCGCAGATACCAAATGGCCGTAGTATGTTGGCTTCAAAGCCTATAGGAAACAATCTACCATTTCTCCTTCTTTCATTGCTGGATCCACACGGGCCGCATGTTCCCTCCACCTGAAGCCACACTCCCGAAAGCTTTCTCCGGGCTTCTTTGCCATGTTGGTCAATGACAATCTATCAGGGATTATTTCCAGATTATATTGAAAATGGTTTGCAAATGATTGAGCCAAATCATACAAGATGAACCATCGGGTATGATATTGATGAGTGTACAATTCCAATGCTGAGCCGCTGAGGCTTTAACTGAAGTAGGCCATAAGTAGTTCATCATTTCCCCCAGCTCCGGGCATTTTACAGCAATATCCTCTTAGATGGGCCATTGGATCACCATGGCCATCATACATGTCCAATATTGGCAATTTAAACCGGGTAGGTAGCTGTACCTCAGGGAACAAACATAAGTCCTCGTACGCCACACTAACTTGGCCTCCCAGACCCTACTTATTGCAAACCGACTGCTCAAGGCTTTTCATTTTCATGGCCATCTCCTTATGCTCAGGGTTTATAGCAGGTTTCTCCACCTCCGTCACATCGATAAGTGGGGTGTAAGAATCATGTTTCCTCATGGTGGGTTCTGGAGGGTAGTGATGATTATCATGGACATTAAATACAGGCTCGCTAGAGGATTTATGTAAAGTGACTGGTGGTGGTGCCACATACACGAGAGAGGCCTGGGGTGGCGATGGTGGAGGTTGTTTAGGCAGGGGTGGTGGTAATTGTGATGTAGTGGCATAATCGTACAGGTAACCGGGATATGTAGAAGGTGAATTCATGGAAGGTGGTTCTTGGTTTGGGTTTGAGGGAGGAATATATGTGGGGTTAGCTGGGTAAGAAGGTAAGGGTTGCCCCCTTGACCAAGCCTGGTACATTTATGACATCTGTTGTTTCAACTTATACATTTCTTCCTTCATGCTATTCACGTCTATTACTTCCTCCTCTTGCACGGGATCCACGATTGTCGGCTCAATTTCTTGGGTTACTACCTTTGCCATGCTTTTAGAATGAGTGTTGTAGTTGTGATGTGCCAGAATGCCAGTTGCTAACTGTTTTATCTGATACTCATCAACAACAAAAACTTGTTAATAGTTAGATCATAATAGATAAACATCACAAGTTTAAAAATCACAACTTTTGCCTGGCATTTATGCATCATCCCGGCATTATTATTCTTCTTTGGACCTGCCAATTTTCTTTTTTCTCGGCTTTTTCTTTTTCTTTTGTTTTCATTCATCATTGTCATTGCTATCATTGTTTCTTTTTCTTCTTTTTCTTTCCTCTTTTTTCATTTTTCGATCTTATATGTTTGCCTATCACTCAAGTAATTTGCATATAAGAGAAAAATAATGACAATTTCCTTGGATTTTCATTATATTCAAACATTGATTACCAAAGAAATGTTGTACTACAACCTTCTAAATGCGGAAAAATGCAAATACAAAAATGCATGCCCTATGAATACATTAAAGCTCCTAGTGCCCGCAAGACATCGTTCGGCCTTACCGCGGGCCTATATGCTAATCCCTTTTGGAGTTTGTCCAGTCGGTCATTACTTTTTTCAAAAAGATCATTGCTGCTGCGGTAAACGTTGAATGGGTCATATCCTCGCATAGTTGGCATTTTCACGTAATGTATTGAGCAATGTTGACAATTCTTTCCCTGATGACCCTTTTCTCTTGAAGCAACCTACCAATCTGTTCAGCACGAGCATCTAAGGTTTTTTGGTTCTTCTTTTGAAGTTGTTATAGCTCCAATTCTAACTGAGCTATGGCCGTGTAGCAATTTTCTCTCTCTACATCAAATTCTTTGGTTTGTTTGCTACTTTTGACTTCAGCTGTAACAATCTTCTTCCTCAATCGGGCTACTTCAACATTATGTTCATCCTTCAACTATCAAACCATTCGAGCCCTTTATTCGGCAGTTTTGGCCTATTGTTTCCGAACTGCAACTAATTCATTCTCAGCTTTATAAAGATCAAAGCTATAATCATTCACCTTGCACCGTAAAGTTTCAATTAGCTTCTCATCCTGGGCAAGTCGAACTGGGGTTTCGGTTGTTGTTCTTATTTTTACAATCTGAGCTTTCAATGTTTCATTTTCTTTTCTCGACTGTTTCTTTTCACCCTCATCAGCTGTTGCTTGTAGGCTACTTTCGAATTTGAGGTTCTGAAATTGTTTTTCCAACATGCTAATTCTGGCTCGATATTCATTTTCATTGGCCATCCAATCCTTTTGTTCCCCCGATTGCTCGGCAAACTCTTGAATATGAGGCATCTGCATCAGTCTCTCATGCTCAACATCTCTATGGTACCATGAAGAATATCCCGGTGATACTTCACCTCTAGCCCGATCTCTCACACACATTTCCATTCTAAGACATTGGCATTCATTCCATATTTGCCAGATTTTTGCTTCCGGGAATTGCCCATCTGGACTGATCTCTATTGCTTGAAGGTTGAGGTCCCCATCTTTCGGCATAACCTGATATCTTCCGAGTAGCCTTAATACTCGGCATGGCGCATAAGGTTGGATACTCTTGAGACCCATTAATAGAAAATACAACCCTTCTGCTGGCATATATATAACTTTATTGAGGGGCAACCATCCATATGCCCATTCTATCTGGCTAGCAGTTAGTGATCGGAAATATATGATCCAACCCTTCGACCCTTCTAGCAACTTGGCCTCTTTTGTCTTCATGTAGAATTCTTCAATACATGTCTTTTCAGACGATCCATAACTTGAAAACTGAGGGTGGTAGCATAAATGCTCTATCATCCACTTTTGAAGAAGTAAATTACACCCCTCGAAGAAATCTTCTCCCACTTTGCAGGCCGTGAGAGCGCGGAAGATATCGGCCCCTATCCTTGGTGCCAACGTACTATTGTCCTGTCCAATGAGAGTACTGGCAATTCTGGCAACTCTAATGTCAATGTTCCCGTCTTTCCTCGGAAATATGATTAACCCTAAAAAGGCTACCATAAGGGCGAAACGCCTGTGTTCCTCCCACTTAGCCCGGTTCGCTTTGCTGCAGAGTTTGTTTGTTGGATCATTAAATCATCCATCGTGGCCATATCTGCAGTATATAAAGTTCATAGTGCAGAACCCGTGGACCAAATCTTTATTGTGAACATTTCTGGCAATCTTTAAGGAGTCGAGGAATCATGCACAGTGATAGCCCTTGGAGCAACCAGATACTTATCTTTTAATGGAACCTCGCCCTTTTCGATATAATTAGATATTTCTTCCAATGTCAGAGTGAGCTCAAAATCTGAGAAGTGGAGCACGTTGTGTGCGGGATCCCAGCAAGCAACTAGAGCTCGAATAATATCACCTCGAGGTACTATGTTTAGTAGCCCACTAAGATCTTTTAAATATTTGTTGACCCAATCATGTACATCTTGGCCTAAATCATTCCACCACAATCGCACCTCCAAAGGGATCTTGTTCATTATTGCAAAGGGTTCATTTTGTATTGTGTTCATCTTGCACATTCATTAAAGGCAATTTGTTTAATTCAAAAGAAAACAAAACCTTTTCAAGGAAAATTTTCATTATTTCAAAAGAGTCAACCTTTTCCATATTTCATTTGAAAATTTCAAGGCTATTATTTTTAAATAAAAATGACTTCAAAATGGCAATTTTTGCACAAACAACCTTCCAGCATCCTTTCAAAACATTTTACTATTTTCAAAAACGGCATCACTTTGATTTTATTGACAAAACTAAGAATTCGACACATTGTTTTTTAAAAAGGGTGGTTGGATCCGTCATGGGTTGCCTACGTATCTCGCCTAGTGGTGAGAATCAAACCTGTGTAGTTCGGTCAAATTGTTTTAAGACCAATTATTTTGAAAATAAATTTCCGACTAATTTCAAAATTTTCTTTTCAAACTTTTAGTATTTCGTTAATATTTCGGTATTGCTATTTCTAAAAATTCCTATTTTTCTTTCTTTTTGTTTTCAAGTATTTAGCCGATCAGCATAATAATTCAGGACAAATAAATGCAACATATAATTATGCTTGGTCTTTGATATTCGGGTCACATGTCCTAGACAGACCCAACCCCTGTGTTTAGTCCCCTAAGTCAGATATGATGCAAATAAACGTCCTAAATCTAGGCTCAATATCCTGATTTTCCATGGTACTAGACTATGCACCCGAGTGGACAGCTCGGATCAAGGAGGGGGCTACGTACCGGGGACCCGTGAGATCGTCTGGCTTTGTAACTTATCCGGCCTCTATTTTCTTATTGGGTATTGACTTAACAGAAAGGGGAGTCTCAACCAGTAAGCACATCCCCGGAGGTAAGAAGAGAAGGGTTTTCGGCACAACTTTTATGTACAATTCACATAATATCAAAGCGGTAAACATATAGCACGTTGATCAAAGCATGTAATGAAATCAGATACAATCAAAACAGCAATTTAACTGAGCTCAAATTCTTAAAACCTGAACCGAAGCTCTGGGTTTCTTTTCTGCAGCAGAGTCACTAGAGATATCACACCTCTTATTTTACGTGTCCCAACTATTTACTATTACACCCCGGAAAGGGATATAACGATAGTAGTGGGGAAGGAGTTTTTTCAATTAAAGGACATTCGGAACGAGATTTTATTTATTAATTTTTAGAGTCGCCACTTGGGAGAATAATGGTGTCCCAAGTCACCGGTTTAATCCCGGACTGAGGAAATTATGATTCTGTTTAATAGTCCGCAAAACTAGAAATTCGGATAAGGAATTCAGTTAACCCGGGAGAAGGTGTTAGGTACTCCCGAATTCTGTGGTTCTAGCACGGTCGCTCAACTACCGTATTTTTCATATTTGATTTCCTTATATGCTTCAGTTTCAAATGTTATTAATATTCCACTTTTGTTAATTTTAGGATTTTCAACATTGTGAAAATGCATTTCAAGTCACACCGCAACCAGTACGCCTGTGACTTTAATGCATTTCAGCTTCGCTGGGGTTATAGATTTGGGTCACATAAGATGTGCACCAGTATTAGGAATGTATTTTTTCATTTATCGTGCCTATAATGTCTACATTTTGTTAACTTTGGGAAAGACCGTGAAATTTGCTAAACGGTTCTTCAGAGTCTAACATTTTACATTAGAATCCGTTTGGGGCCCCGTGTATTTTATTCGGAATGAGGCTCGTCCCTTATTTTAAGGCTCAAACCTATTTACGTACTATGTTATCTATTTTTGTTTTTCTTTTTATTTTTGCATCTATTTTTGTAGTAGGTTTCATGACTATAACAGTGGAGTACGGGCCATTTATTCACTATTAGGCCTGGACTTTGGACGACTTAGCAGTCTATTATTGCAGGTAATTGGGCCACTAAAGCCCAAAGTACTTTACTGCCTTATCCGAAAGTCCAACCATTATGTTACTTGGACCAGGGCCTATATTCATAATTAGGCCTAGAATATATGAACAGAATCTAATAGGCTAACAGTTTCAACACTGGATCAAGACAAGTATTTTCAATTGATAAAGAGAAACGATAAAATCATATTATTTCAACAAGTATCCAATTACAATTCTTGACTACTACTGATTTCAGTATATAACTACAAAAAATTCTAGCCTAATGATTTTGTATCATTTGTATTATACTATAAAACATATTCTAATATTCCAACAATCACTAGCTTGCATGATTATTTTTTATTACTCATTTTAACATAAAGGAAAAACAGAGTTCTGATTTTTAAACTATCATGCATTGAATTACTGAAGTCCACTAAGTTGTAACGACATGGATCTGAGGTTGATTCTTATTCAGTAAGCACAAACCATGCTACGAGTCGATTCACTTATACTCTTAGGTTAATGATCTTAATTTGGAGTTTGATTAATAAAATAGAGAAGTGTACGTTTATAAGTCTAGTATCAGAATCATGTCTAATTACCTAAGTGTATTAACTTTGTTTTTCAAACTATATTTTTAGTTTTGGAATTAGACGGGCAACTATAGCTAACTATGTATATATATTATTTTTAACTATGCTACTCTAATCTAATCAAGTTTATATAGCTATTAATTATTACAACCCGTTCCTATGAATTACAATTAATCTTTATGAGATATAGCTACAGCTAAAAGAAGAAGCAGAAGACAGTTTCATCATGAATCAATTAAGGCTTCATTTCTTCATCACAAATCTCAATTACATCTCCAGGAAAACAGATGTGTACCTGATCTACGAAAATGAAACAATGTGTTCTAGGGGAGATGAAAAGCAGAAGAAATCAGCAATGGTAACAACAATCAAGTATCAACAGCAATGAGGATGAACCAACACAGAAACAGTTGATATATCAAAACAAAAGACCCAGCGAATTCAACCCAAATAAGTAGAAGACCTAGTGTATTCCACCAAACAAGTGAAGCACAACGAGCAGAAGTTCAAAATGTTTCACCAATGTCTAACTCAGAATTAATATTTTGAACTCTCTATTTCTGAACTAGAATAATAATCTTTTCAAACATGAAAATCTGGACCAATTTCTGAATTTCCAAAATCCAGCCCCTTTCCAGGTTTATTAGAAGCCTATTTATAGAGGCATTTTGGGGGGAAATTTCAAATAAAATAATTGTATTTCCCTACCTTTATCATTTTAATTAATTACATAATGGTCTACTAAGGATATATCG